>JBBYHK010329794.1:0-25549 GCA_038382065.1 Adansonia grandidieri | reverse complement strand
TAGTATTTTTTGATCAAACCTTTTTACTCATGAATTTTTAATTAAACTTTAGAATTTTCAATCTAACCTTCACATGTAAAATTTTTAATTAAACTTTCTACCTATGGAATTTTAGTTAAATTCTCATGGATGGAATTTTCATTTATATCTTTCACATATGAATTTTCAAATTAAGTTACCTTGTAATATCACTTGCAGGATTTTGAATTAGTATTTTACATGTAGGATTTTAAGCTGTTTATCGAATCCTTGCAATTGATGTTTAATCCCGAAGAGAGGGAAGAGATCTTTGAAAAGTGGGATTTTATGATCCGATAATTAATCAAACCTATTTAAATATTCGCTATTCTCTATTTCCTTGAAAAAGGAGCTTAACCCACAAGAACTGTTCATGATATTTTAAAGAAGGCGGGGGTTTTTACAGAACTTAGTCTTAATCAAACAAAATTCAATTAATGAAACATAAAAAGAGGGTGTGGATGACTCATATCTAGCTTTGTATTATTTTTTTCTTTATTATTTCCTCCCCCTATTTTGTTCTATTCATACTTTTTTATTTATTATTCGTATTTCTTAATGCTTTGCTACTATAGAATATTGCTACCATAGAATACCGTGTTCTATAACAACAAAAGCAGAACCAGATTTTATTGAGCTAATTTTATTGATTGAAAATATATAGAAAAGAAGATCAATTGAATAAATAAAGTAATTGCATTTTAAAAATAACGTAAAATAAGATAAAAAATAGATAAAATAACACAATATAAAATATTATTAATAAAAATTTAATAATAATTAATAATAAAAATAAAAAAATAATTAATAAAAAAATTAACTAAATTCTTTTTCCTCCATTGTATTTTTTTATAGTCTTTTTTATGTTCTTTATTCTTTTCTCAACATTTATATTCAAAATTTACAATCATATAGACAATAGTGTATCAAACAAATATAATTCGAATATAGATAAATAGATCTATTTATCCTTGCCTATAAGTTTGGCACTTCACTTCATTCAAATAATGGGTTCTTTCTTTGAATTTGTTGTGATACAATAAGTTTTTCTTTTGTAATTGTATTGAAAATATAAAAAGTGGATAACAATGGAATGAATAACACAGGAGGTGGTATGTAAATTTTCACTTATTCTATTTCTATGTGAGAATTTTGTGTATTTCTATTTTATTACAATTTTTGCTAATGTTGTGTTTTGATTGCCTCATGCAATTCCATTTTTTTATTTTGATCGTATCTACATATTCTAATCTTTTTCGGGTTGCTAACTCAACGGTAGAGGATTCAGCTTTTAAGTGCGACTAGCATCTTTTACACATTTGTATGACAAAAAGGGTTTGTTCATACCATCAGTAGAGTTTATAAGACCACGACTAATCCTAAAAAGAGTGGATGGAAAAAAGAGCATGTTGTATCAATGGAGAATTCTAAGAATCCATTTTTTTCTGGATCAATAACAAAAATCATTTTTGAACTTTTGGTGCAGAACAAAAAAAAATTAATTGAATTCAAAGTTGGTTTGAGTGAATAAACGGATAGAGCTATACGACCCCAATTATAGGGAAACAAAAGGTAACAAGCTTCTGTTCTCAATTTGAATGATTACCCGATCTAATTAACGATTAAAAATAAAATTTATGCCTAATGTGGTAAAAGTTTTTCTCATGAGTAAATTATTCAATTTTTTATGAGTCCTAATAATTAGTTATTCCCTTTATGGGTTAGACATGAATGTGTAGAAGAAGTAATATATTGATAAAGAAAGGAAAATTTTTCCCAAAATCAGAAGAGCAATTGGGTTGAATAAATAAAGGATTTCTAACCATCTTCTTATACTATAATGAACAGAAATCAATTCGATGGCAAAAGATAGGATAGAGAATTTGTTGATGAATCTACCTATCTCCGAGGCATCTATTCTTTTCTTACTATAATACCTTGTTTTGACTGTATCACGCTGTGTATCATTTAATAACCGAATAGATCCCCTATCTTTTGTTCAAATCAAATTTAAAATGGAAGAATTTCAAGTATATTTAGAACTGAGTAGATTTCCTTGACATGATTTCCTATACCTACTTATTTTTTGGGAGTATATTTATACACTTGCTCATGATCATGGTTTAAATAAATTGATGATTTTTTTGGAAAATTAAAGTTATGTTAATAAATTTAGTTCACTAATTCTGAAACGTTTAATTATTCGAATGAATCAACATAGTCAATTAATTATTGCTGCTAATGATTCCAACCAAAATCCATTTTTTGGGCACAACAATAATCAAATGATATTGATGAGATTTGCAGTCATTGTGGAAATTCCACTTTCCTTATGATTAGTATCTTACTTACAAGGGAAGGAGTAGCAAAATCTCATACTTTACAATCAATTCATTCAATATTTCCTTTTTTAGAGGACAAATTCTCACATTTAAAAAATGCTTCTTCTTTGCATTTATTACTATTTTCTCTCTATGAGTATTGTAATTCGAAGAGTTTTATTACTCCAAAGAAATCTATTTCTTTTTTTAATCCAAGATTATTCTTCTTCCTATATAATTTTCATTCATGTGAATACAAAACCATTTTCCTTTTTCTCCATAACTAATCTTCTCATTTACGATCAACCTCTTCTAGAGTCTTTCTTGAATGAATTTATTTCTATGGAAAAATAGAGTATCTTGTATAAGCATTTTATAATGATTTTTAGAACATCCTATGGTTGTTCAAATACCCTTTCATACATTTTATTAGGTATCAAAGAAAAGCAATTATGGCCTCAAAAGGTACATCTCTTCTGATGAATAAGGGGAAATATTACTTTGTTGATTTATGGCAATATTATTTTTACATGTGGTCTCAATTAGAAAGAGTCCGTATACGTTAATTATCTAAATATTCTCTTGACTTACTGGGCTATCTTTAAAGTGTGCGATTAAATCCTTTAGTGGTACGAAGTCAAATGCTAGAAAATTCATTTATAATAAATAATGCTATGAAGAAGTTGGATACAAGAATTCCAATTATTTCTCTCATTGGATCATTGTTTGAAGCAAAATTTTGTAACACATTAGGGCATCTCATTAGTAAGCCGACGTGGGCTGATTCCTCTAATTCTGATATTATTGACCAATTTATGTGTATATGCAGAAATCTGTCTCATTGTTATAGTGGATCTTCAAAAAACAAAAAAGAGTTTGTATTGAATAAAATATATACTTCAATTTTCTTGTGTTAAAAATTTGGCTTGTAGACACAAAAATATTGTACGCTCTTTTTTGAAAAGATTAGGTTTGAAATTTTTGGAAGAATTCTTTATGAAAAAGGAAGAAAAACTTTAATCTTCCCAAGGGTTTTTTTTTTACTTCTTGAAAGTTATATAGGGGACAGATTTGGTATTTGGATATTATTTGCATCAATACTCTAGTCAATCATGAATGATTCGTTATGAAATCATGTAAATTCAATTAAAGAAAAAATGAGAATTTTTCCTAAATGATGAAAAGAAAACAAAAGATTTTCTTCATTTCTAGTATTAAGTGTTCATGCAGTAAGAATAAAAGGGGATTAACCTAGTATTGCACTTTTTTTTAGTCTTGTTTAGGGAATAAACTGGGTTTTAGATGTATACATAGAGAAAGCAATGTACAAAGAAAAATGCAAGCACAGTTTGGGGAGGGATTTTTTATTCTTTATTGTAAACACCTCATTTTGTCCAGACCAATTTTTGGTATCTTAGGAGTTAGGTAAAATGTGACAAAATCAATAAAATAGAAATAAAGCTAGGAAACGATCATCACCTAAAGACAAAGTTTTTTTTTTTTTAGGAAGGCCTAAAATGCCTATGGACTGCTTTAAAGAAAAATTCAAAAATGGGGTAATTTTCCTCTTTTGTGACCAAGATAAGACAACTCGAGAAACCTAAGGTATGTACGGGTCATATGGGTGCTTAAACACTGTCACTGAGCTTTCACATTACCAAAATTTTAAATTTCCATGTGTAGAATTGATATTTGATAGTTTGGTATCGATACCTAGCATGATTGTATCGATACAAGCCTTGGCAGTAGCTAAAATTACGATTTTTGGCGAAATGTATCAATACACAAGCATGAGTATCGATACAAGTCCATGGAGTTTCAATAGAGGTCTCAAAGTCTTGAGACTGGAAATAATTTATGCTCTTAGTATTGATACAAGTATCCCTGTATCGATACTTATGCATAAAATTTGCCTTGAGTATCGATACAGAGTGATATGTATCGATACATGCAGGCAATTTTGGCTACTTCGAGCCACCTTTTAGCTTTCGTGTTACCCATTCAAAATTCGATTTAAACATGTTTTTACACCAAAAAACTATTATATAACATTACAAACCTTAACTATGGGTTCATTAACGGATTCTAACAAACTTTTGGAGTCCAAATAATTAATGACAAAGGTCACTTCATAAAATATATGGGTGTAAGAGGTTGGCAGGCATATCTCCAGCTTGCAGGCTTTCACAGCCTTTTTGCCCCCTTGATTAGCATGGCAGAACCAATAAGAAGGAGGTCAACTGAACATGGCAGTTAAAGATATGCCCTGTTGCAAAAGAAAAATTAATAAGGCCCTTTGCATTATCTTCTAAAAAGGAGGGGCTGAACTAAGAGGATAATGGATCTCAGAGGAAGCTACCTCAAAAAAAAAAAAAAAAGCCAGCTACCTTAGAGAGAAAAAAAAAAATCTCCCAACTATAACAAAAAAAAAAACTTTCTAGCAATCCCAAAAAACTCTTCACCCATCCCCACAAATCCTCCAACCATTGTCAACCCAAAAAACACATCCAAAAGCATTGTTTCATTGACCTCTATACCCTATTCCTGTAGCTACCCTAAACCATCACTGAAAACCCTTCAAGAACCCAAGTTCCACACATTTTGATCTTTAAAAAGCTTCACCATCAACTATACCACCAAAAAGCTACCACTTTTCATCCTTTTCTTGCTACATAATAGCAAGGAGAAGGAAAAAATTAAGTCTACAGCCACTACTTCGAGACAAAGGGAAGTTTAAGTTTTTTGGTATATCCCCTCTACCTTGATCTTTGTAGTTTCTGTTTTGCTATTAACATCATCTTAGTAAACCCTTTATATGCTTTTATAGCCATATTAGGACTCCCATGCATTTTTTTTGTGGCTTTGGTTGTGGTAGTTTAGGATCTTGATGTTCTTCTTGGTGCCTTCATGCTGTTTAGTTAACTAAGCATGCTTTTTTACATTTTTATAACCATAACAGCCTCTATCCATGTAACCCTGCCATGTTCCTTCCATATCGACATCTTCATCTTATGTTTAAAGCATGCATCTTAACATGTCCTAAGTATGCCCATACATTTCCTAGTAGCTTAATGGGTTCCACGAAATAAAAATGCCTTTTAGCAAAGTCTTTTTTTAAGCATGCTCATCCTAAGTATGTTCATGTATCCATCCATCATCTCCATGCATTCTTTTTTTTAATGAAAAATGTCATCTTCGCTTGTGCATATATGTTCTCCATGTTCTATATTATGTTTATGGCACTTTGCTTGTGTTGAGATGCTTGTTTGAATGCTAGAAAACCCGATTTCAAGAAAATATCCCTAAGCTAAGCACATGCTATCTCCCACAAATAAAGAATAACATGAACTTAAGATTTTTATGAAGTTGACATTCCAAACTTAGGGACAAAGCAAGTATTTAGTTCTGGATTCATGGAAAAATGAGTATAAGAGTACTGGTTTTCAAAAAAATGAAGTGAAGTCTTTTAGTTGAAAACTGTGAATCCTTGGTCTGTAGCCAAACACCCTGATGATGGTATAGTCAACGGGTTGTTCCATCGTCCCAAACTACTCCGAGATTGTGGAATGAACTCGTGATGCCCATGTCAACCCCTCATCTTGGTTTTGGAAGTTCGAACATCCATGGCCCGAGCTCAACCCAATGAATAATAAAAAATACAGAACACCTCCCTTGTTTTATTCTGGCAGCATAGTGGTCTAGTTTTGAAAAACTATTTAAAAATAAAAAATGATTTATCTAGAATGTATTGGTATTTTTTCCTTGAAGCATTTCAAATTACCTTTCCAACGATATCTCATTTACCTTCAGATCATCTCGAATGAAATAGCTACGATTTTTTGAATCTTTGCTATTTGGAACCCTTAGATCCAGCAAGCAGTTTATTATTCGGGCTGTTTTGGCCCAACAAACAACATTTTTGAATCCCTTGAATATTTTTCCAATAGAGTTCATGAAATTTCATTTTCGGAAAGGTATTATTCACATTTTAACAATTCCGGATGAATCCGAAATGATTTTTCAAAATCCATCATACCTTTACCTTGTACATGCTGCCAGTGTTGAGTCAAGTTGAAATTCAAAAATTAATTCCACCTAGAAAGTGATTTTCTAGGGTTTTTGGAATATTTTTACATTAATCCTCATCGGGTTATCTTTCCAATGGTACCTCGTTTATCCCCCCGGTCCTTCGGATAAGCTTGAAATAAATTTAGAAAGAGAAACGATGCAATGTTGTCCTCTGTTTCTAACCCAATTTTTGAAACACTTTTATTGAGGCGTTCGAATGCCTCATGATCTGTTCGCCTCATTCCCATGACCTAAGCCTTTTAGACATGGGCCGAGGCTAAACAAAAAGGGAACATTTTAGCCAAACCTTCAGCTCTTGGTTTTTAAAGATTTTCGTTGTTCAAAAATATGATCCATTCCTTTTAACGTCGAAGATTTTTATTTTTATGGTACTCCAACCCCACTACTTCGAGGGGATACTTCAACCTCGCTTTTACCTCAAAATGACATTGAATTTCCATTTTCAGGGATACTCCAACCCTATTACTCTGAGAGGATACTCCAACCCTGCTTTTACATTAAATCCAGTATCAAACTTCATTTTTGGGGATACTCCAACCCCACTACTCTGAGGGGATACTCACCCTGCTTTTGCCTCAAATCCAATATCAAACTTTCATTTTTGGGGATACTTTAAACCCACTTTTCTAAGGTCATACTCCAACCCCACTCTTCATATTCCTTCTAAAATCCAAGCTTTTCTCCCTCTTGAGTCATCGAAGCCTTTTTCTCCTCAAATTTCCACAGAATCAGACTAAGTCTCAACGTTATCATCTCGGTTATTCATCAATAATTGAAGACAACTACGAGATATATTTCAATCATCCCTCTTTTTGATGTATTTTTGTATTTATTTTGTGGATTTATTTATTGTTTTTCTTATCTTACTAATATGTTTCCTCTTGTAGGGTTTTCAAGCATTCATGCTTTAAAAACTATTTTCAAAATCACAAAATGATATCTCATGTCGGTATCTCTCCAGTGTCACACATGAAATATTTGTTTCTTTTAAAACCTATTCAGAGATCATTTTCATAAAAAATCGCTATGTTTCTCACCTCTACGAGGCATATAAGTGATCAAATTTTCATTAAAACCTAGACTCATATCTTTACAAAATTTCACGCATTAGAGGGGGTTATATTTAAATAATGATAAAAATGAAACCAAAGAAACTGAGATTCAAGTACGATGTAGTTAGATGGTACCAATTTTCTGGCATCGTGGGGGTGCTAATCTTTCCCTGCATGTAACCAACTTTCAAACCCAAAAGAATGAATCTCTAGTATTATTTCAATAGGCATCTAGCCATGCCTAACTTAAAATGATTGGTGGTGACTCCAAGTTTATGGCCACTTCGTGGTGGCCATCCAAGACTAGTCGGATGAGCGATTTGTTTGACGATCTTTTACTCCTTTATGTCAAACATAAAAATATTTTTTAAGTTAAGCGCACTTTGGCCCTTTGGATCGTCTAAAGTTTGTAAAGGCCAGGCACGTGGAACGTCAACAGCTTGGCTACTCCACTAGGGAGAAACTTAGAGAGTTAGGCCTATGACTAGCTATGTCTTGCTTGGTCCTTGATTCTTCGGTTTCCATAATTATTTAGATATAATTCCTTCTCTTTTTTTGCCTTCTAATTTTTTACGTTTTATGCCTTTATTTCATGATTCTTTTTTTTGGGATCGCGTTCTTTTTGAATGAATGTTGATTTGAATAATTATGGTAATATGGAGTAAAATTAAAAAAGGTTTGATAGTTTTCTCGACACACATTGTGCACTTTCATTTTGTATTAGATTCCCACCAAACACCATGGTGAGGCTAGGATCCTAATTATTAAAAGGAAGTGAGCCATCCGTGTTTGTGAGTAACCCTCCGCATAGGCATGGCAAGACCTTTCGGGATGTAAATTACCTATGTCTCTCGTGAGTAACCCTTCGCATTTGCATAGGGAAATACATCCACTGGGTCAAACTTGTTTCACTAAACCCATGATGGGCCTAGGATCGGGGTGCCTTGACTGTCCTTACTGGACGAAAAAGTGATTCAGATACTTATTTAGGCATCTACTTAAACTCATATAGTGAGCCCTGGGAGCCAAACAATGCTAAACCATACCGGAATGCTGATAGAATAACTCAGAGAATAGGGTCACTCAGGAAAATGCTTCTTACCTTTACTCCTATATACCATATTATACAAGTGACGATAGGTGAACATCGTCCCTCACATTTGTCATGTTAGTTTTATGATCATTTCTTGAGGGTACGCTTTTATGTTCTATGGCTTACCCTGCCTTAGCAAGTGGGTGATGATGAGTGAATGTTCACACTTACGATGCTAAAAGTTCATAATCTGACCAAAATAAGTCACCATGCTGATGACTTAACACAAATATTGATGAACGAACGTCACCACTTGTTTGGTCAGGCATATCCTTATGTGGTATTGTATCACCACGGGTAAAGGCAATCTTAGCGTAGATACGCTATGATGCTGTTCGATTGTTATGATTGCCCCTTTGTATCATATTGTCTATTCTTGGGGAAAACTTCTACGTGGCATCTTCATTTTATTGCTTTCGTTCTTTTGTGTGCTTATTTCTTTGCACAACTACTAACTTATCATCTCTTTTTGTTCTTTTTCGCATGCATGCATCATTTCATTATTATTATTACCATGGGATAATTGGCCAACGGTGCAGTGTTCACCAAGGGGTGTCTGTCATGGAACAATAGTCCATCTCAGAGTTGAAATCTTTTGAGAAAGTTTGAGCCTGGTCCACGCAACGACAGCATAAAGATGGAGACATCCTAAAACTCGAGTATATCTCGACAACGCATGAAAAGATCAAAATAGGGTATCATCAAAACGACTAGCGAGATCTGAAATATATATGGACCAGTTGGTATAGTACCAAGAAGGAATCATTCACGAAGAGATACGAGGACATTGCCCTTTTACTTCAGGTCCATTTGGATGTTAGTTTACTGCAAGTTGTTTCCCAATTTTGGAATGCCGCATATCGATGCTTTACCTTCAACCATGAGGATTTGACCCCCACAGTAGAGGAATAGACCTCATTGCTCAGCATCGAGAAAGCAAGGCTAATAGAATATATTGTAAGGTGTTGAATCCTCCAACTTTTAGGAAAAGGTTAGCCTAGATTCTCAGTGCACCCGATACGTATATTGAGGGTCATATCAAGAAGAAGGGAAACAACGAGTGCATTTCATGGGCTAGTTTGAAAGAGGCAATGGCAAATATCATCGACATTCAAAAAATACAAGATATATTTGCTTTGGCGATATATGGCCTAGTCATTTTCCTGAAGATACTAGGTTATTTGAAGCAGCGGTGGCAGATCTCATTTCTCGACTATGTTGCAACATTAACCAGGCACCTGTATCATCGCTGAAACCATCCGAGCCTTTAATTTTTGCAAAAAAATAGGGATAGCACGTTTCATCGATTGTGCACCTATGCTTCACCTGTGGCTTGTTAGCCACTTTTGCCCAAAAGAAAAAAGGAGGCCATACAATTTCTTCCCTGACTTCAGTCCTATCTCCAAAGTCCTCGAAAAGGAATGGCTTCATAGAAAGTCTAAGGAACAATGGATCCAGAAACTTCAAAATTTCAATGGGGATGATGTGGCATGAAAGGCTGCTTGGTTCTCGCCATAAACCATTATGTACAGATGTGGGGAATACAATTATGTGCCACCCATTGGGTTATGGGGAAGTACCAGCTACGCACCTATTTTGGTCCTTCGATAATTTTTGTGTTAGCAATTTATCCCCTTTGTTCAAGTACCTAGAGGCATGCAACCCTGAATATGGTGAGCCGGATTATAAGTAAAAAATTTAACTAGCTTTTCATGCTTGGAGACAAACTCATTGCATAGAAAGATACTGGAGAGGAAGCAGTATGACCCCGGGGTATAATGAATGGAAGATATGTCACACCAATGATGCCTTGCCTTCGTCCACTGTTGTATTTGTAGATGAAAAATTCCCTTCTGGAATCGAATTACTTCAATGAGAATTCGAACAAGAAAAGACAACTCTTACCAAGGAGATTGCCTACCTAAAGGAGGAAAAAAGTCAATTTAAGATGGACCTTTATCTACGTGAAAGTGAGGTAAAACGAGTTGATAAAGAGGAAAATCATCTCAAAGAAGATCTTAAGAGTCTAAAGAAAGACTATGTGGTCATCAGTAAAGCAAACAAATCATGATGCCAAGGCAAGTCTTCAATCGAGTAGAGAACAAAAATTAGCACCTTTGAAAAAAACAACAATAGTGGAAAGAAACGGCTAAAGATAGTAAAGAGAAGCTTGTCAGAGCTTGAGCCCTCGTATCGACTTATCAAAAGAGAAATGCATAGTTAGAAGCTTGAGTTTGAGATTTAAGAGCGAATCAGGTTAAGAATGAGACATTAACAGTCAGGGTTTAAGGCTTAGAGTAGTCCTTACAAGCTCACCAAAATTAGGTGGATGAATTAGTACGGGCTTTAGATCGGCGAGAGCAAGAATGGAAAAAAATAGTCGATCAGGCATGAGAAAATTATCAGACTCATCATCGCCATCTCACTAAACAAATTTAGGTAGCTTAGTTAGAGGCTAAATATATGATGGACATGGCTCGATCCCTAGCATGTAGCATCTTACCCACTAAAGCTCGTGAACAAGAACTGTTGTATTTCTTAGAACGCATGATTAGATAATGTAATCATACCACACATTTTTGAATGTAATCATATGTATTCAAGACTTTGGCTGCATCAATGAAAGACACCATTGGTGGAGCTGTTTCCTCATCCAATTGTCCCTCTTGCATTTGCATCAATAACAATTATTCTTTTTCTGTTTTGCATCAATAACATATTCCTTTTTCTGCTTCATGAATTTATATTCATCTTTATGTCTTGTCATGACACATTCTAAAGGTCTAATCCGTCAATAATCTAAAGTAAAGGTGTCCCAAAACATGAAATCCTCAATTCACCATCGTTACAATACTTGTACCCATCGTAAAGCCATGGAGAATGATCATCAACCTCGCATTGAGTGACTAGAACTCATGTCTAGAGAATCTCAAGAACAATCAGCACACAGAAATAAAGAACTTTAATCTCAAACAGCAGAATTGACAAAACTATTATTCGAAGCTTTAAAGGATAAAGGACAAATGAGTACCATCGACGCTGGCAAAGGACCGGCCAACCCTGAAAGTAATTTGAATGATGGTATCGAGGCTACTAATGTGCATGAATAGCATCCCCCAACAATGAGAATTTCGTTGACTCAACCATTCATTTACCTAGGCTCTTCGCTCACTATACCTATAGTTCCAAATCTTGATAAGCAAGCAGAATAAGAAAAGGCAAAAAGGTTTTCGAAAAATGATGAAGACTTAAACAAATACCAATCTCTACAGAAATGTCTTTTAGATGTTGAGGGAAGTGATAAATTTGGAATTGTAGACGCGAAAGCTCTAGGACTGGTCTCTAGTCTTGTCATTCTGCATAAATTCAAGGTACTAGAGTTTGAAAAATATAATAAGACCACAGATCCTACTACCCACATTCGAATGTATTGTCGTAAGATGATCGGGTATGATGAAAATGAAAAATTTTTAATCCACTACTTCTAGGATAGTTTAACTAGGGTAGCTCTCTAATGGTATATAGGGCTAGACCTTATAAGAATTCAAACATGGATAGATCTGGCTCGTGCATTCCTCGACCAATATAAGTACGTATCTGACTAGGCTCCAGATTGCCTCTCCCTCCTGAACATGGAGAAAAAAGCCTCTGAGAGTTTTAGGCAATATGCCCAAAGATGGAGGGAGGAGGCAGCTCAGGTTCAGCCTCCATTAACTGAAAGAAAAATGACAGTTATATTTGTCGGCACTTTAAAAGCTCCTTACTATGATAAGTTGGTGGGAAACACCATGAAGAACTTTGCTGACATGTTTATATTAGGGGAAAAGATTTATAATGCCATCAAAAATGGGAAAATATCTATTGGACAATCATTTGGGTGAATTAAGAAACCAATAAGTAAAGGAAAGGAAAATGAAGTAAATGCTGTTAGTTCCAGCACCGCAAAGTTCCTTTAAAATCTAGGCTCAACTCAAGGGGTGCATGCCTTAAGTATGTTACATCCGGGTTTTAGCCTCTACCAAATGACACTAGTAGTTCACTCTACTGGGATTGCTCCAACAATCACCCTTACACCAAATCCTGTTCAAAACACTCCTCTAAGCATGCAACCTTACAGCACAAACAATGCAAGAGCCCCAAGTAATCATCAAGCACCCCGAGAAAGGGAGCATTTTGACCCTTTACCATGCTCATATAAAAAGATCTATAATCACCTATTAGTCGGCCAATTGGTCACCCCAATATTCTTAGACCCAAAATCTCCACCATACCCCAGCTAGTATGATGAGAATGCTTACTGTGAATACCATGATGGAGCACAGGGACACTCAATTAAGAACTGCACCTCATTTAAGAGAAAGGTGCAAGGCCTACTAAAAAGAGGTGTAATCAAAATAGAGCAAGGTCCTGGACTAAATATTAGGGCTAACCTGCTTCCTCATCATGGTGAATCGAGGGTAAATGTCATGATTAATAGGAAATGATGTTAGACCAAAAGAGATGTTAGAAGGGTCAAGACACCAAAGAGTAGAGTGTGGCAAGCATTCAGGAGGGTTGGGATAGTGAGCTCAAGAAAAAAATTCATGGAGTTATCTTGCTGTTATTGTGCTCAAGAGCATGATTTACAACAATGTTCGTCATTCCTAAAAATGGTCCAAGGAATGATGGACCGATCCGAGATAGAATTCTATGAGGAATGTCATGAACCAATTTATCCATTTGTTAACATCATCGAAGAAGAAGAAGTAAATGATGATGGCATTCTAATTTACCTTTCTCTTATGAGTATGGAAAACTAGCCAAATGAAAGCTTTAGGCATTATGCCTCTAGGTGGATGAAAAAGGTCACCCAAGTTTAACCACTATTGACAAAGAAGGAAATGATATCAAGTTCATCGGCATACTACAGTCGCCATACTATTAAGAAGTTATGAAAAGAACCCCTAAAAGCTTTGCGAATGTAGTCATACTTTGTGGGCTTATGGATGAGGCTTTGACAAGAGAATCAGGCAGGGGCAAAAAGAAAGGAAAAATTGAAACAACACGACAGTCGAGGTTCAACAAAGGAGCCAGTTCATCTCAAACTCGTGCAGATGCAGACTTAGAAAGGTTTATTGCTGAGCAAAATTACGAGATATGAAAAATGTGGAAGAACTGAGAATGCCAATGAGCATAATTTAGGAGATTCTGGTAAAGGCCAAATTAGTTAATGGGGTCAAGAAGAAAAAGGAAAAAGTCAACAACTTTTGTGATTTCCATACAGTACATGGTCATACCCTTCATATGTGTCAAGAGTTTCATGCCACGATCCAAACAATGATGAAAAAAGGTAGCATCAAATTTTATGATAAGAAATAGACTTTGACTATTCAAACCATAGAGGCACTTCCATCTGTTAATGCCCCAGAAGAGGATTAGGACAATCTCTCCTATGGCATCGGGAGACCACTGATCTTGTATGATAATCGATCGCGTCCTCAGGCTATTCCTGCCTCATCTGCACTAAGGATGGTTATTCAATTACCGTCTCCATTCCCATACGAAGACAACAAGGCTGTTCCTTAGAATTATGAGAGTAAAACCTTAATTATTAGGGAATCTAGTTAACTAGCCTCAAATATTGATCTTTCAGGGGTGAGCCACTTGACTAAAAGTGGTAAGTGTTATGCGACACTAGCCTTAAGAGATGAAGCTTAGCAAGAAGATACTAGCCAGAATCTTCAAACACTTAAGTTTGCAACTAAAGGGTCAGATTCAAAAGTCACCAAGGAACCCAATAAGTGAGAAAGAAGCAATAGAGCTTTTTAAGTTCATCAAACATAGTGAATACAGTATCGTGGATCAGCTGAATAAGCAACCTGCCAAAATATCCATGCTATCATTTTTTGTTGAACTTTGAAGCTTATAGAAATGCACTCTTGAAAGTTTTGAATGAAGCTTATGTCTCTCTCGATATTTCTATAGGCCAACTAGATCATCTAGTGAACAATATCATGGCTGACAATTACATATCCTTCAGTGATGACGAGATTCCATAAAGAGGAAGAGGGAATCATAAAGCCCTTCACATCACCATATACCGCAAATGGAGCATATTGCCAAAGGTGCTCATCGATAACGGGTCAGCTTTCAATGTAATGCCTATGTCATGCCTAAATAAGCTCCCTATTGATGCGTCTCACATTCAAAACAGTCACACAGTTGTGTGGGCATTTGATGGAACTTGCAGAAGCATTATGGGGAACATCACTATCCCACTCCAAATAGGCCTATGTATTTATGAGGTTGACTTTCATGTGATAGACATTGCTTTATCATATAATTACCTTTGGGGAAGGCCATGGATCCATTTTACGAGAGTAGTTCCATCGTCCTTGCACCAAAAATTAAAGTTTGTAATTGGGAAAAAAGTTATCAGCATTAGTGGAGAACAAGATATCATTGTTGCTACCTTGACTGAGAGCCCATATGTTGAACCCGATGAAGGCATTCTAGAACCCTCTTTTCAATCATTTAAGTTCATCAATGCCACCTATGTTAAGGAAGGATCGCCCATGATTAAGCCTCATCTATCGAAAAGCATGCAAATGGGCTTGAAACTAAAAGTTGGCAAAAGTGCTCAAGTCAAAAAAGGGCTTGAAAGATGCCTTCAAGGAGCTGCTAAAGCTCTAAAGGTGACCCATTAGACTGATAAGAGAGGAGTGGATTTAAACCCAATGCACAACAGAAAAAAAACAAACCTAGAAGAATCGGGAGAAAAGAATAGCACATCTATTGGGACAAGACATGGGACATGCACCCATGGCATTTTCCCCACTACATAAGAACTTTCACTCAGGTAGATATGTTAACACTAGCTCGACAAACATCATACTTGTGTTAAGGAAAACTTTTAGGGATTTCTTTATCAATGTAATGGAAGAGCCATCAGCAATGGGTGAAGAGATCGACTTATGCCCTCTAAAGTTTATTCCAAGTGGTTGGACTAAGATAGAAATCCCTGTCTTGTTTAAAACTTTTTTAAAGTAATGCCATGAACCAAACCCACATGCTTTCACCCAAGAACATTGTGGGATCCTTTGTATGGGCACTTTTTATTAAGTATTATCAATGAAAATGATGAAGCATTATGCATTTCATTCATTGTGTCCATTTTCACCTCTCTCTGCATATTTTTTTGCCTATATTGTTCTTTTTCATATTTTTAGCTATTTAGATAAAGATGACATGAATATCCGCATTAAGACTCAGGAAATTGACTTTGGCAAGCAATTTGTGCTGGTGGGGTTGAGTATAAAAAATATTCTGAGGAAGACCCTGTACCTTCAGATCTGCTCAGACTAATTGAACAAGAAGAAAAACAGATTTTACTTCATAAAAAACCCACCGAAACCATAAACTTTAGGATAGAAGAAGGCCAAAAAAAAGTCAAAATTAGAACCTTTATAAAACCATCAACCTGAAACTAGTTGATAAGCCTTCTCCAAGAGTTTCAAGATGTATTTGCTTGGTCTTACCAAGATATGCCTGGGTTGAATACCAACATTGTAGTCCATAAACTTCCTCTCAAACTCGGGTGCAAACCTATATAGCAAAAGCTTAGGAGGATGAAACCCACGACGCTGCTAAAGATCAAAGAAGAAGTTAAAAAATAATTTGAAGTAGGATTTCTCAACGTCACTAAATACCTTAAGTGGGTGGCCAATATAGTTTTAGTCCCTAAGAAGAATGGTAATGTATGAATGTGTGCAGATTATAGGGCCTTGAACCGAGCTAGTCCAAAAGATAACTTTTATTTGCCCCATATGGATACCCTAGTAGACAATACCACCAAAAATGCACTTTTTTCTTTCATGTATAGATTTTTGGGATACAACCAAATCAAAATGGCAATCAAAGACATGGAAAAGACCACCTTTGTGACCATGTGGGGAACTTTTTGCTACAAAGTGATGCCTTTTGGGCTCAAAAATGCTAGGGCAACTTATCAAAGGGCAATGGTGACATTGTTTCATGACCTTATGCGCAAAGAGATCAAAGTTTATGTGGATGACATGATGGCCAAGTCACTTAAAGAGAATGAACATGTAACTGGCTTGCAAAAGCTCTTCAAATGCCTTCGCAAATATCAACTCAAGTTAAACCCTGCCAAATGCGCATTTGGTGTCACATTTGGCAAGTTCTTGGGCTTCATTTGAGTGAAAAAGGAATAAAAGTAGACCCCGACAAAGTTAGGGCCACTCAAAGCCTTTCATCACCTTAAACCTTAAAAGAAATGATAAGTGTTTTTGGGAAGATTGAACTATATAGCTTGATTTATATCTCAATTGACCGATAAATGTGACCTGATCTTTCGACTACTTTGAAAACAAAATCCCAGAGATTGGAACAAAGAATGTCAAGAAGCCTTTGATAAAGTAAAGTAATACCTTTCAAGCCCTTCAGTGCTCGTACCCCTAATCCTAAGCAAACCTCTAATTTCATATCTATCAGTTTTTGATAGTTTAATGGGCTGTGTATTAGGCCAACATGATGATTAGGGAAAGAAAGAATAGGCTATCTACTATTTAAGCAAGAAGTTCACGAAATTTCAAAATAACTACTTGATAGTAAAAAAGCTATGTTACGCTTTAGTTTGGACAGCCAAGAGGTTAAGACAATATATGTTATACCACACCACGTGTTTGATCACCAAACTGGATCCCATCAAATACTTATGTGAAGCCCCTGCATTGTTAGGAAGATTGGCTAGGTGGCAAGTCCTGCTTTTTGAATACGATATTGCATATGTGAATCAAAGGGCCATTAAGGGTAGCACAATTGCAAATTTCTTGGCTACTCGAGCAATGGATGATTATCAACTTTTAGACTCCCAATTCCTCAATGAAGATCTAATGTGCATATCCAAGATGGAAGATGCAACCAATAGTGATTCACCTTGGAAAATGTTTTTTGATGGTGCTTCAAACACATTGAGGCATGGAATTAGGGTAATTTTAATCTAACCTGAGGGAAGCCATTATCCTTTCACTGCAAGATTGAGCTTCGACTGCACTAACAATATAGCTGAATATGAAGCTTGCATCATGGGACTCTAAGCCATTGTTGAAAAGGGCATCTGAACCATATAAGTGTTTGGAGACTCAACCCTTGTCATTTACCAATTGAAAGGGGAATGGCAGGCATGTGGTGCCAAACTAACTCATTATAAAAGTGTAATCTCAAAACTGAAAAAAGAATTTGATGATGTTAGCTTCCAATATTTGCCTCGGGAAGAAAATCAAATTGCTAATGCCTTAGCCATCTTATCATCCATGTTTAAGGTCAATCGAGAGATGAACGTTGCCCTTATTCAGATGAGCATCCATTTAACACTGCCATATTGCCAGAATATCGAGGCAAAAAAGATGGTTTGCCCTAGTATTATAACATCCTCCAGTATATCAAAAATTAACAATACCCTCACCATACCACTGAAAATGATAAAGAACCATACGAAGAATGGCTGTAAACTTTATTTTGGATGGCGGAGTTCTATACAAGAAGAGTTGGGACCAATGCCTTAGCCATCTTATCATCCATGTTTAAGGTCAATCGAGAGACGAACGTTGCCCCTATTCAGATGAGCATTCATTTAACACTACCATATTGCCAGAATATCGAGGCAAAAAAGATGGTTTGCCCTAGTATCATAACATCCTCTAGTATATAAAAAATTAGCAATACCCTAACCATGCCACTGAAAATGATAAAGAACCATACGAAGAATGGCTGTAAACTTTATTTCGGATGGCGGAGTTCTATATAAGAAAAGTTGGGACCAAATGTTACTCCGATGCATGGATGCCTCGGAAGCTAAAAGAATCCTTGAAGAGGTCCATGAGGGGATCTATGGTACGCATGCTAATAAGCACCGAATGGCGAAACAAGTCATACGATCAGGCTACTACTGGCTAACTCTAGAAAGGGATTGCATCAACTATGCTTGTAAATGCCATAAATGCCAAACATGTGAACAAGATTCATGTCCCTCCGGTACCATTGCATGCTATGACAACCCCACAGCCATTTACTGTATGGGCCATGGACATGATTGGACCAATTACCCCTAAGGCCTCCAATGGACATCATTTCATCCTAGTTGCCATCGACTATTTCACTAAATAAGTGGAAGTAGCTTTTTATGCTAACATCACTAGAGCTATCATGTGTAAATTTGTGAAGCGAGACATTATCTATTGGTATGGCCTCCCCAAGCAAATCATTACAGACAATGCGCATAAACTGAAAAACAAGATGATGCAAACAATCTGTTTTCAGTTCAAAATTTAGCACTAAAATTTTTTCCTATGTCATCCAAAAATAAATGGGGCAGTGGAAGCAACCAACAAGAATATTAAAAAGATAATTGAAAAGATGGCTGAGACGTACAAGGATTGGCATAAAAAGTTACCCTTTGCTTTACATGCTTATTGCATAGCCATATGAACTTCTACAGCTGCTACACCATTTTCCTTAGTCTATGGCATAAAAGGTGTTCTATCGATCGAGGTTAAAATAACTTCCCTCAGAGTTTTAATAGAATCATAACTTGAAGAAGCCAAATGGGTTAAAGATTGATTTAAGCAACTTAATCTTATTGAAGTGAAAAGAATCAAAGCCATCTATCATGGGGAAATGTATCAAAAGCGCATGATGAGAGCCTACAACCAAAAGGTCCATTCTTATCAATTCTAAGAAGGCGACTTGTCGCTTAAGCAAATTCTCCCAATCCATAAAGATGTTCACAAAAAATGGACCCCAAATTAGGAAGGACTATACATGGTGAAGCGTGTATTCTCTGGAGGAGCTTTAATCTTAACCAAAATGGATGGCAAGGACCTGCCCAATCTTATGAACTCTAATTCAGTAAAAAAAATACTATGCCTGAAAGGACTTTAGGATGAAAACTCGAAAGGGCATTCTATTAACCTTTCACCCACTAGTCTCCAAAAAAAATAACAAAAAAAAAGAAAAAAAAACCCAACTTAAGTAAAAAACCCAAGAGGGCTGCTTAAGTAACCAAACCCGTTCAAACCAAGTCAAGCCCAAACCATCATCAGCCTAAAACCAATCTTCTCCATGTTCATAACTCTAACCAAGACACAATCATAACTTACCTATCTATTTTATGCTGACCAAACCTCATCCATACGTGCACTTGGAAAATGATAAATAACCAACTTTGAGGCCTCTATTCCACCATGGGGTAATCTGAGGAATCTTCTTATGATTTGGCCAACACCACAAGGATCATTTGCTCAAGAGAAAGTCTCCGAAAGCACTTAGTGGAAAATTCATATCATCGACATCAAAGCCATTCATCTGGAAAGACTTTTTTTGACTCTTTTGTATTTAAAAAATCTTCAATCGAATTAGAATACAATTATTTGATTTCTCGCAAAACCTTTTTGTAAACCTGCATTCCATGTTACACCATGTTTATAATTTAATTGATAATACTTGATAAATGAACAAAATTGATAACATGATTTCATAGCACTGCTTGGAAAGATTGAACTTCACAAGAATTTTTGTTAGGTCTAAAGACCAAAAATAAACTTTAAGGCCATGGTTGGTCTCACCTTTTTTAATCTTGTATCCTGAGAAGTGTTCAAACTCAACCCCTAGAAAAACCTATCATGAAGAAGAGAGTGTAAAATCCTACTTCGATTGGCACCTAAACAACTAGGGTTTAACATATTTCAATAGTGAAAGAGGCTTTTTAGAGTTAGAATTGGCAAAAAAGTAGCACTTATGCTTGCTAACAGACTCTTTATAGTTAGAGCCTTCATACATGAATCATCCAATTTCATAATCGTCTTATTATCATCATTGGTCATCAAGACTAGAAGCCACCTTATCAGATATGCGAAAGATCCAAAATTGATGGATTATGCCTTTGGAAAGACCACTTTTGCATCATTTCAGCATGCATGTGTATTCTCATGCATTCTACAAGATTTAACATCTTTTAGGTACCGATCCTTGTACAAAAGGCAAATTAGTAAAGAGCGCAAGGTGCGACTTTCTATTTCCAAAAACCTCAAAAAATCTTAGGTAATTACCTTTGACATCACAAGCTTATTGAAAATCATCCAAGAAAAGTATCTAATCTCAACACCAGGATGTTTTTTTCTTGTCCTCAAAGAGCAGGGCCTTTTTCTTCTTTATCCTTCAAAAGTAGGACCTTTTCTTTCTTTATCCTCAAAGAGCAGGACATTTTCTTTTCTTGTTCTCAAAGAGCAGAACCTTTTTTTTCTTTGTCCTCAAAGAGCGGGACCTTTTTTTCTTGTCCTCAAAGAGCAGGACGTTTCTTTTCTTTATCCTCCAAGAGCAGGACATTTTTTTTCTTGTCCTCAAAGAGTAGGATGTTTTCTTTTCTTTCTTTGTCCTCAAAGAGCAGGATGTTTTTTTTGTCCTCAAAGATTAGGACATTTTCTTTCTTTGTCCTCATAGAGCAGGACGTTTTCTTTCTTTGTCCTCAAAGAGTAGGATCTTTTCTTTTCTTTTCCTCAAAGAGTAGGAACTTTTTTTTCTTTGTCCTCAAAGAGCAAGATGTTTTCTTTTTTTGTACTTAAAGAGTAGGACGTTTTCTTTTCCTGTCCTCAAAGAGCAAGATGCTTTCTTTCTTTGTCCTCAAAGAGTATGACTTTTTTTCTTATCTTCAAAGAGCAGGATGTTTTCTTTCTTTGTCCTCAATGAGTATGATGTTTCCTTTTCTTTGTCCTGAAAGAGCAGGACATTTTTTTCTTTGTCCTCAAAGAGCAAGTCGTTTTTATTCTTTGTCCTCAAAGAGTAGGATGTTTTCTTTTTTTGTCCTCAAAGAGTAGGATCTTTTCTTTTCTTTATCCTCAAAGAGCTGGACCTTTTCTTTCTTTATCCCCAAAGAGCAAGATGTTTTCTTTCTTTGTACTCAAAGAGTAGGACGTTTCCTTTTCTTGTCCTCAAAAAGTAGGATGCTTTCTTTCTTTGACCTTAAAGAGCATGACTTTTTTTCTTATCCTTGCAGAGTAGGAATGTTTCTTTCTTTATCCTCAAAGAGTAGGACATTTCCTTTTCTTTGTCCTCAAAGAGGACCTTGCCTTTCATTTTAGTCTTCAAAGAGCAGGATGCCTTTTCTTTTAAGCCTACACAAGCTGGTGGCACCCCTTTCATTTTAGTCCTTAAAAGGTATGATGCATTTTTTTTCTTTTAAGCCCACACAAGCTAATGGCACCCCTTGCATTTTAGTCCTCAAAGAGCAGGATGCCTTTTCTATTACTTTTAAGCCCACACAGGCTAGTGTCACTTCTTTTCTTTTAGTCCTTAAAGTGTAGGACATATTTTCGTTTCCACTTAAAAAATAGCCTAATACACTGCTCGAACAAAATGGTGTCTATTTATCTTTGCCCTATTCCTAATACTTAACAACGGTTAAAGAGGGGCAACTGTAGACACCTTATTTTGTTCGAAATAGTTTTTGGTATTTTAGGAGTTAGGTCAAAGGTGACAAAATCAAAAGAATAGAAATAAAGCTAGGGGATGATAACAAAACTTGAGGAACCTAAGTTATGTACGGGTCATATAGGTGCTTAAACACTGTCATGGGGTTTTCACGTTACCAAAATTTTAAATTTCCATGTGTAGTATCGATACATGATGGTTTGGTATCGATACCTAAGGTGTGGTATTGACACCTAGCATCATTGTTTTGATACAACTCTTGGTAGTAGCTAAAATTGTGATTTTTGATGAAATGTATCAATACATAAGCATGGTATTGATACAAGTCCATAGAGTATCGATACAAGTCTCAAAGTCCTGAGACAGGAAATAATTTATGCTCTTAGTATCGATACAAGTATCCCTGTATCGATACTCATGCATAAAATTTGCCTTGAGTATCGATACAGAGTGATATGTATCAATACATGCAGGCAATTTTGGCTACTTCGAGCCCCCTTTTAACTTTTGCATTACCCATGCAAAATTTGATTTAAACATGGTTTTGTGCCAAAGAACTATTATATAACATTACAAATCTTAACTACGGGTTTATTAATGATTCTAAAAAATTTTTAGAGTTGAAACAATTAATGACAAAGGTCACTTTCATAAAATATATGGGTGTAAGAGGGTGGCAAGCAATCTTCGGCTTTCAGGCTTTCACAGCCTTTCTACCCTCTTAATCAACATGGCAGAACCAATAAGAAGGAAGTCAACTGAACATGGCAGCTGATGATATGCCCTACTGCAGAAGAAAAATTAATGACACCCTTTGCATTATCTTCTAAAAAGGAGGGGTAAACTAAGAGAACAAGGGATCTCAGAGGAAGCTACCTTAGAAGAAAAAACCAGCTACCTCAAAGAAAAAAAAACTCTCCCAACTATCAAAAGAACTCTCTAGCAATCCCAACAAACTCTTCACCCATCCTAACAAATCCTCCAGCTATTCTCACCCCTAAAAACACTTCCAAAAACATTGTTTCATTAACCTCCATATCCTATTCCCGTAGGTACCCTAAACCACCACTGGAAAACTTTCAAGAACCCAACTTTCCACACATTTTGATCTTTAAAAAGCCTCACCATCAACTATACCACCAAAAAGCTACCTTTTTTCATCCTTTTCTTGCTAAATAATAGCAAGGAGAAGGAAAAAAATTAAGCCTACAGCCACTACTTTGAGACAATGGGAAGTTTAAGTTTTTTGGCATACCCCCACTACCTTGATCTTTGTAGTTTCTGTTTTGTCATTAACATCATCTTAGTAAAACCTTTTTATGCTTTTATAGCCACCTTAGGACTCCCATGCATTTTTTGTGGCTTTGGTTCTAGTAGTTTAGGATCTTGATGTTCTTCTTAGTGCCTTCATGCTGTTTGGTTAACTAAGAATACTCTTTTACATTTTCATCACCATAACAGTCTCTGTCCATGTAACCCTACCATGTTTCTTCCATATCCATATCTTTATCTCATGTTTAAAGCATGCATATTAACATTTCCTAAGTATGCCTATACATTTCCTAGCAGCTTGATAGGTTCCATGAAATAAAAATGCCTTTTTTAGCAAAGTCTTTTTTTAAGCATGTCCATCCTAAGTATGTTCATGCATCCATCTATCATCTCCATGCATTTCTTTTTTTTTTTTTATGAAAACTGCCATCTTTACTTGTGCATATATGTTCTCCATGTTCTATATTAAGTTTGTGGCACTTTGCTTGATATGCTTGTTCGAATGCTAGAAAACCTGATTTCAAGAAAATATCCCTAAGTTAAGCACATGCTATCTCCCATAAATGGAGAATAACATTAGCTTAAGATTTTTATGAAGTTGGCATTCCAACCTTGGGGACAAAGCAAGTATTCAGTTTTGGATTCATGAAAAAATGAGTATAAGAATACTGGTTTTCAAAAAAATGAAGTGAAGTCTTTTAGTTGAAAAATGTGAATCCTTAGTTTTTAGCCAAACACCCTCATGATGGCGTGGTCAACGGGTTGTTCCATCATCCCAAACTACTCCAAGAATATGGAATAAACTCATGATGTCCATGTCAACCCCTCATCTCGGTTATGGATGTTTGAACATCCATAGCCTAAGCTCAGCCTAATAAGTAATCAAAAATACCGAACACCTCCCCTATTTTGTCTTAGCAACACAATGATCTGGTCTTGAAAAATTTTTTAAAAATAAAAAATGATTAATCTGGAATGTATTGGTATTTTTCCTTGAAGGGTTTCGAATTACCTTTTCAACGATACCTCATTTACCTTCAGATCATCTCGGATGAAATAGCTATGATTTTTTGAATCTTTATTGTCTGGAACCCCTGGATCCAGCGAGCAGTTTATTATTCAGGCTGTTTCGGCCCAACAAACAACATTTTTGAATCCCTTGAATGTTTTTCCAATATAGTTCATGAAATTCCCTTTTCGAAAAGGTATTATGTTCATTTTAAAAATTCTGGATGAATCCGAAACGATTTTTCAAAGTCCATCATACCTTTACCTTGTACATGCTGCCAGTATTGAGTCAAGTTAAAATTCAAAAATTAATTCCACCTAGAAATTGATTTTCTAGGATTTTTGAAATATTTTTACATTAATCCTCATCAAGTTATCTTTCCAATGGTACCTCGTTTATCCTATGAAACCTTCGTATAAGCTTGAAATAAATTCAGAAAGAGAAACAATGCAATGTTGTCCTCTGTTTCTAACCTAATTTTTGAAACCCTTTTATTAAGGTGTTCGAACGCCTCATGATTTACTCGGCCTATTCCCATGACCTAAGCCTTTTAGACTTGGACCAAGGCTAAACAAAAGAGAAACATTTTTTCCAAACCTTCAACTCTCGATTTTTAAAGATTCTCATTTTTCAAAAATATGACCCATTCCTTTTAACGTCAAAGATTTTTATTTTTGGGGATACTCCAATGCCACTACTTTGAGGGGATACTCTAACCCCGGTTTTACCTCAAAATGACATCAAATTTCTATTTTTGAGAATACTCCAACCCTACTACTTTGAGGGGATACTCTAGCTCTACTTTTATGTCAAATCCAGTATCAAACATCCATTTTCGGGATACTCCAACCCTACTACTCTGAGGAGATGCTTTAACCCCGCTTTTGCCTCAAATCTAATGTCAAACTTTTATTTTTAGGGATACTCTAACCCCACTCTTTTGAGGGGATACTCTAACCCGCTCTTCATATTCCTCCTAAAATCCAAGCTTTTCTCCCTTTCGAGTTATCAAAACCTTTTTCTCTCAAATGTCCACCGAATTAGACTAAGTCTCAATGTTGTCATCTAGGTTATTCATCAATAATTAAAGACAACTACAAGATATATTTTGATCATCCCTCTTTTTGATGTATTTTTTGTATTTATTTTTATGGATTTATTTATTGTTTTCTTTCCTATCTTACTAATACGTTTCCTCTTGTAGGGACCT
>JBBYHK010329575.1:0-25563 GCA_038382065.1 Adansonia grandidieri | reverse complement strand
TATTTTTAATATTTAATTAAATTATTAAAAGAATATTAAAATAAAATTCATTATTAAAGTTTTTGATTTATAAAAAAATATTTAATTTTATTTTTTTCATATTTATTTTTAGTATTAAATTCGGGTTCGGGTTTAGGTTGGGCTTGGGTTCGAGTTTTTTTAGGTTCGGGTCATTTCAAGTTTAGGTTCTTTCGGGTTCAGGTTATTTCGGGTTTGGGCTATTTCAGGTTTGGGCTATTCGGGTTCAGGTTTTTTCGGGATTGAGCTATTGACTTTTTGGTCAAATCGGGTTCAGTTCAAGTTTGAGCTCGAGTTTTTTCGGGCGAGTTTTCGGGTTCGGGTTCATTTTGCCACCTCTAGGTATACCTTCACCATGAAAGTATGAAAAATTATAAAAATGCCCCTGGGGTATACTTTCACCATAAAAGTATCCCGGTACCCCTAATAGACTCAAAAATGACCTTAAAAGGCTGAAAGAACCTTAAACATTCACCTTTGGCATAAAAGCATCTTAATGAGAAAAATTATGAATATGCCCCTAAAGTATACCTTCAACATGAGAGTATCCTGATACCCCTAATAGACTCAAAAGGATAAGTAATGATGATTCGACTCAAAAGGATAAGTAATGATGATTCTTACTCTAAATCGGTAATTTAGATTACAAAAATGACCTAAAGTATGAGAATTGCTAATGGGTCCCTAAAGTTCTCAAAATTAAATGTTAGTCCTAAATTGGTTTGAAATGCTAAAAAAGATATATTTATTTTTTTAACCCAAAAACACCTTAAATGAGAAGTTTAAATTTTAAAATAACCTAACATGGAAAAATACAATTAAATCTCCAAATTTTTAAAAATTATATTTTGTACCCTAACGGAGAACCAAAAGAATACAAAAGGTTTTTATATTTTTAGTACCTCATCGAAGGATCAATGGGATGCTAAAAATATTTAAAATAATCTAAGTGGATGATTCCATGCTAAAGATAACCATTTTATCCAAAAAATGCCAAATTTACCTAAGGGTCCCTAAACTTTCTCCATTTTATACTTAGGTACCTAAGTAAGAAAAAAAACCTAAATCATCTCAAAATACAATTAATCAGGTAAAAATCAGCATGTAAATCATGAAGAACATCCATAAGAAGGTTTGCTCAAACACCATTGACCAGGAAAGAAAAATTTTTATTATTTACAAACTAGCCCCTAAACTTTGAGAAATTGCAAAATACCCCTAAAGTATGAAAAATAGCTAAAACATGATATGAAATACCCAAAATCAGTTTCCAAGTTATCCATGAAGCTTTCGGTCAAATCCTTTGACCATACAACAAAAAGTTCTATTATTTGCAAACTAGTCCCTAAACTTTTCTTTTATTCATGGCCATTATGCTTAGTCTTTCAACATGGATAAAAAATCCATGAACTTAAACACATTTTTGGCTCACCAAAGAGAAGAAAAAATGTATCAAACAAATGAAACTCCAAATATTTAAGTGGAGATTTATACCTTAACAAAGCTTTAAAATTTTTTTCAACTATTTTCCTTTTTTTTTAACTCTTTTTTTTTTTGGTCTTCAAAACTCAAAACTCATGAAGAAAACATCCTCCCCTATTTATAAGGTATGATGATTTGGCCAATGAGGGTGAAAATCCTCCTTGGTTGAATTTCATTCTTTTCTTCTTCATAATTTTTTTTATTTGCTTGATGTTTTAGTTTACTTGTCAGTTTGGAAAAAGTAATAAATGTTGTCATAAGCCCATGCCTATCTTTTCTTACAAGCTACCATCTCCATTGTCAAGATTATGCTAGTTTAGGTGAAATGATTATTTTGGTTAGCTTGGTGGAATTAGTTGGAATGAAACTAAATCAATTGGAAAATAATTTAATTCCAACAAAATTAGGTTTTATGCAACTAAATTGGCAAATTATAAAATTAATTATGTAAAAGCAAAATTACTTATGAATTTACAAGTAAACATAATTTTAGAAGTAAAGAAACAAATGCAATAAGGTGCATAAAAAGCCTAATTGAAATTCCATGAAAAAAATGATAATAAATTATAATTCACGTACTCAACAAAATTTCACATAATAAATTCAATTAAAAATTTAACCATATAGAAAATAAATAAAAAACTTGAATCAAAATAATTGATATAAAAATAACTAAAAGATTAAAAGAAAAAGTTAGTAGACTTTGTTGGAAAATTAAATATTAAGATGGGCTTGGTAGGCTTTTAGAAAGTGAAATGGGCTTAGTGAAAAATCAAGAAAATGGGCTTGGTCAGGTCATTGGGCTTGTTGAGAAATTATTGGGCTTATTTAGCCTATTTATAAAATTTGAAGTTTCTAGGCCCATTAAGGAGATTTTGCACAAGATAAAATTAATAATAAAAAAATTATAAAGATTTCAAGTATTGGATCATACAAGAAAAGTTTTTGAGAAGTCCTATGTGCAAGAAAAAAATAAAAAAATGAAAAACCAAAATTTGTAAAATTTTACGAGAAAGCCTTTATGGAAGAAATTTGTTATTTCAAAAGAAAATTCACAACTCAAAAAAATGAATTGAATTTTTAAAAACTGATTTGATGGTGGCTAAATGAAAATATTTAAAGAATTTTGAAGTACAAAACTCAAGAAAATTCTACAAAAAATTTAACAGATTAAAAGAAAGCTCGTATTTTAGGATAAAAAATTTTCAAAGAATATAATAAAACTTATAAAAAATGAATTAAATAAAACATATTATTCAAAATATTGATTTAAAAAATGGCAAAGTTAAAAATTTAAAATTCAAAATTTGAAATAATTTTATCAAAAAAAATTTCACGAGTAGAATACTCGTGATGCTGTGAAAAAAATTCAAAATTAATTACAAAAATAAGCAATTTGACGTCTTGTGGTATAAAATATCAATATGAATTTTTTCTTGAATATTTATGACTTTTCGTGGTGAGAATCAGCATAAAACCACACCAGTGTTAGTAAAAATACTCGACCACCAATTTCTTGAGTTTTTCAGAAAAATCTCAAAAAATTCATAAAAATAGAAAAATTAATCGTGAGATCATCCATAGAGATAATTTCCAAAATTTATCAAGAACTTGTTCAAAAAAAAATTCCTTTATGGATTCGTCATTTTTACCTGAGAAAATAGATTTTTCTATCATGTGTATATACAGTTATTTGCATATGACTGATTAAAATTACAAAAATGTGAAACTGCTCTGGTGGAAGTGGACCTCCATCAGAGTGGCCATTATATTTTTGTTCTCGGATACTTGGGGCTTTCGAGGACAGACAGCCCAGACGAAATTAGGTGTCTATAATAGCACTATTAGAGGGAGGTGAAGCAAGGGAGAAAATCCTATGAGAAAATATTTTCTCAGCTTAAAAGATATTCTCCCTGTAGATTCTATAATCTAATACCTTAAAAATCAGGTTAAAAAAATCTCATATATATTCTTTAACCCACCATGTCTTTTTATACTAGCTCAATCCAACTCCTAGTTAGTCTTAGGATGGAAAAGTTTAACCTAATTAAAACTCTCAAAACAAGTAAAACTCTTCCACCTTGTTTTAAGTAAAATAATTGATCATCATTTTCCTCCTAACCTTGGTCAAATTTCCCATATAAATTAGGCCATGGAATTTGGCCTAACAGAATTAGTCCAATTGATCAAGCTTAAGGCGTAATAAACGAATAGTGGGCCAAATTATGTTTCCATGAGTTTAAGTCTCTAATTTAAACTCCATATTTATCTTAATAAATAATATTCATCCAATAAATAAAAATATCTAATAACTATAAAATTAGATAAATAAATTGGAAACTATTTTAGCTAGTATACACATCTCTATTGATTTTATCTCCATAAAATCCTTGATTTAGTTTAACAGTATTTTAACTTAATTTTAATCTTGTCTAATATTAATTATCAAATAATTAACATTACAAGAACATTCAATAGGATTATAGACCAACAAATGGGATAGAAAATTTTGATTCATAATCAAATCCTTATTCTAGGTGAAATCTTATTTCAATTAGGACTACGCTTATCTTCCTCGACAAGGTATGTCCTAATTTAGACATTTTCTTAATAAGAAAATCTTATTTACCATGTTTGAATAAGACAACAAAACTTAAATTTCACTAGTCTAATTTTGTGTCAAATAAATCTTAATTAAATTGTATAATTAAGTCCTCCATCCAAATTACCTTTTATTTAATTAAGTCATACTTAATTAAATTGGATTTAATTCAACAAGTCCATCGTATTGTGTCTGACCCATTAGGTTGCCAAGTGTTGGCAATGAATATAATTAATTATATCCATTAATCAAAAGCGAGATCTAACAACCTGTCATGACCACCAAAATGTTAAAGAGTCAATATAACCTCATTAAAACCTTTCAATAACCAGCCTATAGTATGTATAGTCCTTTCATCTTATATCTCAAAATGAGCATGAGCATGGTTCAGTGTCTACTAATGCTTCAATCCATGTTAGATTTTACAACTTACGGCTAATGTTCATGAATCTACGAGAAACGATTGCTTACCATTCATAATGCTATGGCCAGAGACTTTAACCTAATTAACCACAGTTAAGAGCAATCAAGATATGTCTTTAATGTCATTAGGAGTGGTGAATCCTGTATATAGACACCTAATTTCATCCGGGTCTTTCTTGTAGTAGTCTTAGTTATTCAAGACTGGGAATATGGTTGTCACCCCGACAGAGGTAAACCTCTATCGAGTAATTTTCACATTTTTGTAACTTTTTTTGTCACACATAGATGGCTGTATTGACACATGAAAGAAAAGTGCATTTGAAGATTGATCTCAGATAAAAGGATAACTATTCAAAAGGAAAATTTTGTTTTTAAATATTTTCTTGTCAAATTTAGAAAATCATTGCTGCGGATGATATCATGGTCAAATTTTCCATTTTTATGATTTTTTTGAGATTTTTTTGTAAAGCTCAAAAAATTAACCGTCATATATTTTTATTAACACTTGTGCAGTATTCATGCCAATATGCATTCCAAAAAAATAAAAAATATTCAAGAAAAAAATAAGCATTGATTTTGTTTTACCACAAGGTGTCAAATTGTCAATTTTGTTAATAATTTTGAATTTTTACGGTATTGCAAGTATTATACTCGTGAAATTGTTCTAGTTAAATTTATTTCAGATTTCAAAATTTCATCTTTTTTATTTTTGATAATTAATATTTTAGGTACTATCTTGTATTTAATCCATTTTATATAATTTTCAATATATTTTTTAAAAAATTTTCTTAGTTTCAAAATATGAGCTTTCTTTTTTCTATAAAATTTTTGGTAGAATTTTCTCAAGTTTTAAACTTTAAAATTATTTAAATATTTTGATTTAACCACCATCAAATCAGTTTTTCAAAATTCTTTTTATTTTTTGAGTTTTGCATTTTTGTTAATTTTCCCATTTCTAAGATGAAGTTTTCTACTCCGTAGATTTTTTGAAAGGAATTATTTGAGTTTAAGATTTTTAAAATTCATTAAATATTTTGATTAAAATGATATTAAATCAGTTTTTGAAAATTTAATTTATTTTATAAGTTTTGCATTTTTTTTGCCAAATAACAAATTTCTTCCATAAAGGTTTTCTCATAAAATTTTACGAGTTTTGGATTTTAGTTGTTTTTTTTTTGCACATATGACTTCTCAAAAATTTTTCTTGTATAATTCAATCCTTGAAATCTTTATAAAAAATTCTAGTAATTTTATTTTAGGCAAAATCTCCCTAATAGGCTTAAAAACTTCAAATTTTGCAAATAGGCCTAATAAGCCCAATAATTTCTCAACAAGCCCGATGACCTTACCAAGCCCATTTCATTATCTAAAATCCTACCAAGCCTATTTTAATCTCTAATTTTCCAACAAAGTCTGCTAACTTTTTTTTTTTTAATTTTTAATTTTATATCAATTATTTTGATTCAAATTTTTATGGAATTTTGATTGGAATTTTCATATGATTAAATTTTTAATTGGATTTATTATGTGAAATTTTGTTGAGTACATGAATTTTAATTTATTATCATTTTTTTCATGGAATTTCCAATTAGGCTTTTTATGTACCATGATTACATTTTTTTCTTTACTTTTAAGATTATGTTTTATAATGTAATTTTTATTTTTACATAATTAATTTTATAATTTGCTAATTTAAATCATAAAATTTAATTTGGTTAGAATTAAATTAACTAATCTGGTTTCTTCCTAACCAATTCCATCAAGTTGGCCAAAAATGACACACGATCATCATGCCACCTAAACTAGCATAATCATAATAAGGGGATGGTGGCTTGTAAAAAAGACAAGAGCATGGGCTTATGACATAATAATCATCATTTTGCAACCTGAGAAGTTAATAAATTATCAAATAAATAAAGAAAGGAAAATGAAGTAAAAAAGATGGAAATTCCTCTTTGGCCAAATCATCCTCCCCTATGGGGGAGGATGTTTTCTTAATGGGTTCTCTTGGTGGAGAGGCCAAACAAAAAAAAAAGAAAAAGAAAAAAAGAAAGTAAAAATGAAGAAAGAATTTAACTTTTTTTAAAAGCTTTCAAGGTAGTTTCTTCTTGAAAATTCATGCTGTTTATTTCATCTTTTATTTTTATTACTTTCATTTTCATCTTCTTGAATTCTTGATGGTAATTGCATGATCCTTACTTATTAAGGTGATTAAGCTTAAGCTATGGCATATTTCATGCTTTAAAAGCTAAGCTTGGAACCATGACCATTCTTTTTTGTTGTTGTTTAAATTTCATTAAAATCATATTTCAAAGTTTAAATGCTTTAAATCATGTTTATATGAGTTAAAATAAATTTTAATGTTGATAGACTTCATGAACCATACATGGTTGTATTTATTATTTTTTATTTTTACATCTAGTTTGTGACTGCTCTTAAATATTCATATCTTGAGAATTTTTGTTAGGTGTTGAGCTTGGTAGTATTCTAGGATTATCTTAATATGCATTTAGGTCTAGTTTCATGAAAAGTGAATTTTTAGGGGTCATTTTGTTAAATAGTTGAAATTTTGGAGGTTAAGTTTTTTTTTTTAAATTTTTTTAGGCCACTTGAGGGCTGTTTTGGTTTATGGCGGCATTGGCAGGGGCTGTTTCACAATTTTACTTTTTTTTTTCAAACCTATTTCTGGGTGTTTCCCAGCTTGGTTGAAACTTATATGGGTCAAAATTGTAAATTTTTAATTTTTATGCTATTTAGAGGTATTTCTTATTTGATCAAATCCTTAAGGACCATTTTATAATTTTTTAAATTGTTCTAAATTTATTCAAAGATATCTATATGATTAAGTGAATTAGGTAGTGACTAGAAAATAGAAATTTTTCAATTTTTAGGCATTTTAGGGGCATTTAACAATCTTAAAAAATTTAGGGACTTAGCTACAAATATCTAAATTTTTTTTAAAGCCATAGGTGCTTAGCTGAATGGTCCTAGAGTCCTTAGGTGAATTTCTCATGTATTTTGGAAATGTTTTGATGTGTGTTATGCATTTTAAATCATTTAGGGACTAATTTGTAATTTTAGGAAAGTTTAGGGACCATTAGGGAAATTTAACATTTTTAGGTCAAAATGGTCATCTCTAGCATGAAACCATTCACTTAGCATATTTTAAATATTTTTAGTGTATTTTAAATAAAAATATTAAAATCTTTCATATTTTTTTTATTTTCGTTAGGGTACAAAATATAATTTTTTAAAATTTAGGGACTTATCAGTATTTTTGTATGTTAGGTTACTTTAAAATTTAAATTACACATTTAGGGTATTTTGGGCCAAAAACATTTTTAGCGTTTTTAATCAATTTAGGACTAATATTTAATTTAGAGAAATTTAGGGACCTATTAGCAATTTTTGTACTTTAGATCATTTTTATCATATAAATTACCCATGTAGAGTAAAAATCATAATTACTTATCTTTCCATGTCCTTTAGAGTTGTCAGGATACTTTTACATCGAAAGATACCCTAGGGTATTTTGGTAATTTATTTAGAATCGAGTCTTAGGTAGTCATTGGGATGCTTTATGCTAAAGATGCTCATTCAGGATTGGTTCACCTTTTTATGATGATTTTTGAGTCTTTTAGGGTTACTAAGATACTTTCACGTCGAAGGGATATCTTAAGGGTAATTTAGTAATTTCATTAAAAATAAATTTTTAGGTAGTTATCGGGATGCTTTTATGACAAAGATGTGCATTTAGGATAGGTTCACCTTTCATGCTTATTTTCAAGTCCTTTAAGGTTATCTGGATACTTTCACGTAAAAAGTACACCCTAGGGGTATTTTGGTAATTTTTTTAGAATTGAGTCCTAGGTAGTCATCGAGATGCTTTTATGCCAAAGATGTACATTTAGGATAGGTTTGCCTTTTTATAATCCTTTTCATATCCTTAAGGGTTGCTAGGATACTTTCATCATCATTACTTTTTTTCCATGTCCTTTAAGGTTGATAGGATACTTTCACGTCGAAGGTACACTCCAGAGGTATTTTGGTGATTTTTCTAGAATCGAATCTTAGGTAGTCATCAAGATTCTTTTATGCCAAAGATACGCTTTTAGGATTAGTTCACCTTTCTATGATCGTTTTTGAGTCTTTTAGGTTACTAGGATACTTTTACGTCGAAGGTACACCCTAAAGGCATTTTAGTCTTAAAATCTATTCTTATGTAGTTATCGGGATGCTTTTATGCCAATGATGAGCATTTAGAATAAGTTCACCTTTCTATGATTGCATTCAAGTCCTTTAAGGTTATCAGATACTTTTATGTCGAATGTACACTCGGAGGGCATTTTGGTAATTCCATTAGAATCAAGTCTAGGTAGTCATCATGATGCTTTTATGCCAAAGATGTACATTTCAGATAGTTTTGCCCTTTTATAATCTTTTTTATGTCTTTTAGGATTACCAGAATACTTTCATGTCGAAGGTACAACCTGAGGGCATTTTGTTAATTTTGCATAAAGACGAAGTCCTATGTGATTACTAGGATACTTTCTTGTCAAAGGTATACATTAGGAATAGGTTCATCATTTTAGATTGTTATCAGGTTTTAGGATGTTCTATCAATATTGTCAATAAAATATAAAATTTTCCTTTTAGAAAATTATAGTAATGTCTCCAAATTAGAATAATATGTAGAATTTTTCCTAAAATATTAGAGAGGTTCTACGAATTATTTTAATTACAAGAATCCTTTTCAAAATGGAAATCAAGATTTTTATAAATTTCAAAAAAAAATCTTTTACATTCCTTTGGTTTTCCATTGGGATACAAAAAAGAATGATAAAAAGCTTTTATGTTCCACTGTCCTCCGATGGGAATAGTAAATTTTTTTATAAATTATTCTTTTAGGAATTTATAATTAAATGCCATACATTGAAACTGAATAAAAATTAAAATTCAAGTTGACGTGTAATTAATAAAGTATTAGTTTTTCAGCATCATGAAAGGGACGATCTCTAGTTGTGATTGTAACTGACTCTCGGACCCTTTTATATGATCTCTGGTATGACCGTGGGCATTAGAATTAGTATTCTAGGGTTTCGTAACCCTCAAAATATGAACTCTAATAAGTGAAAAATCTCACCTAACCCAAATAGATTGGTAGGGACTCTAAATAAATAGTCATTTTGTAATGACTATTTAGGGTGAACTCGAGTAAGTGATTCATCTCGATCGCTCAATCCCTAAAAATAAAAAATTATCAATAATAATATGGCCCGTAAAATATTGATAAATTTAACAAATATAGAAGTGAAGGCCATTTAAGTTAGGCTCGGTCAGAATTTGTACTAGGCCATGTTGTGACACTATACCATATAATTCATGCCATACCTAAAACCACCTTACTATGGGCATCCATCTATTATGGACACATTCGTGATGATCTTTAAGTATAACACTCCTTATACGAGATGACTTGATATCACAAGTCTAAGGACTTGTATGCATGGCTGGCACATGAAAACATATTTCATAAAAACTTGAGTGACTTATACAAAATAGAGTTTTCATTTGAGTCATGTTTAGTGAACTTGTTTCCATACAACAAGCACTTATATGCTATCCCCAGGTATCTTTATGCTTCAAATTTATGAGATCAAAGAGTTGCATGCATCATATGTGTGGAAGTTTAGCATGTACTAGTCTTTGTGCATTGTCAATGCTCTATCTTGACAATATAATGACCAATAACGTTTTTAGAGACATAGCTTTGATGCATAAGGATCTCATTATTGTGATTCAATACATATTTTTGCAAGGCCATTGCATTTCATGGGCTTTATCTAATTAGTATTTTCATGATAGTCAATCATGCCGTTAACATGAACGAAAACCTTTTGTTACTTTAATTAGTAACATGTATGTAGTAAATTGACCAAGTATCCCATCTCTCAATCTGATTGGTTCAAGGGCATACACTAACATCTTTCACTTGCATTTGAAATAATCTCTATTATCGAGTCATGAAACTATTTGGATCATAGTGAGACCTTGACTCCAATCGCATGGCTCAGTTGTCTGACAAATATTAGAACCAACTAATTAGCTCAATAGTTAAAAATCCAAAAGTAATCATTTTCTTAAGCCTAAAACATAATTATTTGTTTGATGGCTCGTGGATATAACTATGTAATCTCTCTAGTTTGTAACTTTTCCAAAATTATATCCAAATGTTAATAACTTATTGTCTTTTTCGATTATGATTATTAACTTTTAATAATTTTCATGTGATCTCACTAAATCTTACACATGTAAGATTCTTGTAGAGAATCTAATTCAAGACTTTTTTGAATTCTAATTAAATTTAGGCCTTAGTTGATTAAATAATGGATAAAGCTTGTAGAATAAATTTACTATAGCTTATTAAATAATGAAATAAAATAGCATGGCATGCATATACCAACAAAAATATATTCATAACATACTTCCTAAAACTCTTTTCCTAATTTAATCGATAATAGTTGAAAATTAAAAAAAAATCTAATGTTATTTTTTTAAATAAATCAAAAAAATGAAAGTCCTTTATGGCTTTCATCAATAAGGGAGCGAGCTTAGTCTATATCATTTGGGTTTGCCTCATTTTCTTTCAGTCCATCATCATTTATCATTTTTGCGTTTTTTGTTTTGGGTCCTTACAACATGTCATAGATATTTAGTAACATCATTCGAGTATCATATACCATAAGTAAATGATTCAAAGGTTTATACTAAAGGAGGAAGCCTTTTTCTTCTTTCTTTTAACTGTTTCAAGGTATTTTTTGTAATTCTTCCTCCAGTGACTAACCTTCTCATAGTGATGACTATGAGACAAGTCTATTTGCTCTTTCCTTATTTGCCTTTTACCCCACCATTTGACTTTACACTATTTAAACTTTGAGGCATATACCATTTTGATTTCTTTTTCTTTTTTCCTGGATTTCTTAGGTGAAGAAGTAACCAAATGGATTGCCTTTTCACTAGTGATGGACTTTTTAACCGTAGTCAACATATATAGTAAACTTAGGAAGGTTGGTTAAAGATGACTCATCTTGAAGCTCAACACAAACTAGAAAGCGAAGAGGATAGAACCACGTGGATGGACAACTTATAGTCCATGACCTAACCAAATTGCTCAAGACAAGTGGACCATCCTATCATTTTCAACATATGAGTTCTAATTGGGGTTCATTCAGGCATCTTTCTTTACAACAATTCCTTTGAGATGTTGAACCTGTCCATGTGTCTCTCCTTATTACATAATTCTTTAAGGTTTAGGATGATGTCTTCAGCACTTATAATTACATACTGTTTTGGAAGTCCAGACATCATGTTAGCCAACATCATAAATACAGCTTGCTCAGAATCTTCTTTAAAATTCATGTAGGTGACATATACTTCCTTGGAATCATTAGCATGAGGCTCATCAGCCATGGGCTCATCAAGGACATAGTCATTCTTTTCTTGTTTCAAAATAACTTTTAGATTACAGAACTAGTTTATGAAGTTTGCCCAATTAACTTGTTAGGTTCAATGGTGAGAAGTTTAATGTCATTTTTACTTGTTTATATCCTATATGGATGTGAAACATATATAGTTTCAATTATATCCATTAGGAAATCATTTAGTCAAGTTTTAATACATTAATGATTATTCTCATTATTTTATCAAAATTATATCCCTCAATTATAATACTAAAAGTTCAATATTTAAATCCTCTTAATGAGCTAAGACCCCTTTTATTGTTACATAATGTTAGGGATAGCCCAAAAAACATTTAAAAACTAATGGAATAGGTAACTTAGCTTACCAATTGCATTTCTATGCAATTCCTAGATTAGTTAAGTCATAACTTTTTATCTAAATACATCATATGCATTTCTCCTAACCACCATTTCTAATGCTATGCAGTTAAGTTTGTAAGTATCTGGACAACATGATATTAGTTGAGTAAGATCCATTATTCATAACTTATGCAGCTCGGATGATAGGCTTGACATTGGGGATAGCCCAACAAATCTCTTTTGGTTGAAACTCGAGTATCTTGTTTTAAATAATTGAAGGTGACTAGTCATGCTTAGGCATGGACTCGATACTTTGTAAGGGATTTCTTTTTCTTAGTTATTATTTAAGTCCATTGATTTACATTTAATTGCATGACATTAGCATTTATTTGACTATGCATATATATCATATACATATATATAAGCAAAATAAATCTATCACATGTAATCTACTAGGATGATTATGAACTTTTAAACTAAACTAGTTTCCTTGAGCCATTGGAAAACTAGGTGGTCAATTTCCTAGGGTACCATTCACATACTCCATAAGTCTTCATGGAAATCTCCTTGGAGTTTTTCTGGGCACTGTAGAAACCTCATTTTGCCCAGGCCAACATGAAATGGCCATCATTCAAGACACCATCGAAGTCATTCAGATAAGCATGGATTAGTCCCTAATCATTCATAACTAAGTGAAGTGTTCAGAGGGCAAAAGATTAAGTAAAATTCATAATTTTGCATCATGTATCGATACATAGCTCTTATGTATCGTTACAGGACCCCACATCATCAAAATTTAAAATTTCATTATTTGTATCGATATAAAAGAGTAATTGGATACATAAGTCAGTGAATCAATACATGAGCTAATTGTATTAATACATGCTTATATTATTGCTAAAATCATGATTTTTGGTCAAAGTGTATCAATACATAAGTGATTTTATCGATACATTCTACCATGTATTGATATAATCTGTATTGTATCGAAACATTCAAGTTTTGCCTATATGTATTGATACAAAATTCATTGCATCAATACACACTACATATTTGGTCTAATTTAAGACATTTTTCACCTTTTGTTTTATTGAACTAGAACTCGGATTTGGCCATGATTTTGGCTCTAAAAATCATTCAATAATAGAGATAGCCTCCTCTATATCATGTAGATTTATTTTTAAGCCCTAAGCATTGGATTGACACATTTTTAAGATGCCCATTAAGCTTGGCATAAGGACATTTCATGCTATAATTTGATTTATTTAAGGGTAAGTTGGACATTGCTCATTTGGTTAGCCCATTCATAACATTCTTTGGATAAAGAATGGTACAACAGCTAATGAGAGATTGAAAGCTTAGCCCTAGTACCATGACTTACCAAGTTGTACATGTCAAATATGCCAAATGTCCATATTGTTAGGTTATTTTGGTGGCTGAAATCAATCTCTATATAAATGTGATTTTCATATTCAACCAGGGGATATTTATTACACTAATATATTAGCCTTCTACACTCTCCTCACTTAGCCAAAACTCTAGTCCCATAACTCTTCCTTCAACCCCTCTTAAACCCTTCTAAAACCTCCCATTTCCTTTATTTCTAGCCTTTAATCTCCCTTCCATTAATACTACAACCCTCAAGCTCTTTCTTTTCCTTCCCTTCTTGCTAAACAATAGCAAAGAAAAGGAAGAAAGTGAGCTTAAAGTTGAATTGCTTTTTACTTAAAGGCAAAAGCCAGGATTGAAAGCTTCTTGGGTATATTTTCTATCCATTCTTCATTTATTTTCTATTTTTATCACCATCTCTATCATATAGTGAGCCATCTATGTTACCATGACCTTATTAGGACTCTCATGCATTATTATAGCCTTGGTTGTGGTCATTCTAGGATTTGATGATTTTCTTGATGCCTTGATGTTGTTTGGATTATCAAAAATGCCTTGTTTATTTTAAAATTAAAATAGGCCTTATTCATTTATTTCTTGCTATGTTTTTCTCATTTTCACGTGCTTAATCTGTGTTTAAATGTTCATCCTAAAATGTTTTGAGCATAGCCTTGCATTTTGATGTATTTTTACCATGTTTTAATTGATGAAATGTAGAATGATGTTGCTATTTTGGATGTTCATTCATATTTGATGTTCTTACTATGTTTAGTTTATTACATGCTTGTTAAAAAGCCTCCATGATTGCTTAAAAATTTGTTTTCTAAAAACATCCCCAAGTTAAGTTCATATTATCTTTAATAAATAGAAAATAGTATGGATTTAATGTTTTTCATTAATTGCTTTTCCAATCTTGGGGAAAAATCAAGCTCCATTAGTTGGATTCATGGCCTCAATAGGCAAAATAAATTATGTTCTAAACCCAACAAAATCCATAAACAGTTTTACATGTTTGATTAAGTACTTGTTGTGAGCCTTTTGTCAATTGAGTGGCATGGATAATGGGATTTCCAATAGCCTACTATCCAAGACTTGAATAGGTCTGTTACTCCACTATCATGGACCCAAAATTTTGGACATTCAAGTGTTTGGAATCGTTGTATGTTATTAGAAAACTTGTGAACCAAAAAGCCCCTATTTTGGTAACGCTAGCGTTACGATCTCGATTTGAAAAAATATTTTAAATGACCTTTCCAACAGTACCTTGTTCACCCTCAGACCTATTCGTATAAGGGAGTTACAAGTTTTTGAACCTTTATTATTCGAAACCCCTATAATCAATAATTTGTATTCTATTTGGTCTATTTTTGGCACATCAATAAATTTTTTGGATTTTTAAAATATTTTTTTTAAAGACTACATGAAATCTGCTCTCTAGAAATGTATCATTTGGAATTTAATGATTCCAAATGAGTCTAAGGCAATTTTCAAAGTGTGCTACAACCTTTTACCCGCACATGCTATCAATGCTAAATCATGTCGAACTTAAGAAATTAATAGCACCTAGAAAGTAATTCTCTAGGAATTTTTAGAATATTTTTATAATAACTCTTTATCAAGTTACCTTCAAATGATATCTCACCATTAGAGACACACAAATCTATTCTTAAAAAACTTGATTTAATATTTCTAAAATTGCATCATAAAAGGGGGATTACATATGAATTAATACTATATAAAACCAAAAAAATCAAAATTGAGTTAAATGATGGCTAGATGGTATCGATTTTGGGCATTATGAGGTGCTAATCTTTTCCCATGTATAATCGACTCTTGGACACTTTTAAACAAACTCTAGTATACGTAGACCATAAAATTAGTGGTTTGACTTCCATACCTCAGAAATACTAATTTTAGTAGGTGTCTAATCATGCCTATCCAAAAATAATCAATGACAACTCTAAGTTTTGGCCATTTCGTAATCGTCATCTAAGACCATTTGCATGAGTGATTCATTTAATGGTCTCCCCTACTCCAATCATGGGAAACATCTTTTTTCTGACCCTGTCACACCAACAAAATTCTTAATTAAGGGATTTACCCTTTTAAGAGTAATCAGGTAATAGCACATGGCCATAGCTTGGTGACTTCACTAGGGATTTTCTTAGAGAGTCAGGCCTGCCACTAGCCAAATTACCTAGTTCTCGATTTTCCTTAGTTTTTGGTTGCAATTTATTTATAATCCCCTTTCTTCATCCTTTTTGTACATAGCATTTATTTGTCAACATCTTGTGTATACCTATTTTTCTCATGTTTACTAGGGTTTCTTCTTACTCAAAAAATGAATATGGCAATTTTTTTGAAATGGTAAAAAAAAAAGTAAAACAAAAAGGTTTCTTGTTTTCTTGACACACATTATGTACCCATATTTGCATTAGACTTTCAATCATATTTTCTTAGAGAGAGATTAGCATGCTTGTTTGGTGGGAGTAAGCTACTGTCCTCTTTGGTATCTCTTTTTTATCTATGGGCTAGCAATATATTTTATGGTGTAAATTACCTATGCTCCTATGGTAATCCTTTTATCCATATAAGCAGAGGAAAATACATCTAGCCAAATCGAACCTCTTCTGCCAAGCTTACGATAGGCCTAAGAGTGAGGTGCCTCAATTATCTTTATCAATTACAAAAGCAATATAGAAATTGATTTAAAGTCAACCTAATCCTATATAGTTAGTTATAAAAGCTAAACCATGTTGAACCATATTGAAGTGCTACTAGACTGACCCAAAGAATAAAACACTCAGGGAAACACCTATTATCTTTTACTCCTCTTTATCATTTTTATGCAGGCGATGATAAATGAATATCATTGCTGATGCCAACATTTTCCACCATAAAACATATCATCCATCTTAGTAATATTATTGGGCCATGTCGTTGTGTTGTCTGACCGATGGCTAGTGCTTATTTTTTCTTCTTAAGGGATAAAATGTGGATATTATCACCTAACACCCCATTCGAGGCCCGATATCGCTTTCCAAGGAATAAAATTTATACGTGTAAGTTACTATACTGTCCGATCGATGGCTTAATGCTCGTTAACCAAAAGATAATGTTAAGAGAACATCATTGCCTAGATCATTAGTAATGTCCTAAGAGGCATTGTGCAGTCTCACTATGAACTAACCACCTGAATAAAGTCATCATACTATTCCATATACGGCTTGACATTGACTCATTATCAGATAGTAACGAGTAAGTCATCACTATCCCAAATGTTAATTTTCATCGCTATGGGACACTGTGAGGATAATTTTAACTTAAACATGCCATTATGTTACTCACATCAACCTAGGTTTTGACAAGGCAAATGATATTACCCATGGTCTTTTTATGTTTTCTCTAAGGCATTGTAATGTTGTTGAGCATTTTTACTATGTGATTTTTTTGCCACATTTTCAATACATTACTAACTTAGAGCTTTTTATTATTGTCCTTACTGTGTGCATTACATCATATCATATCATCATGAGATAATATTTTCAAGGACAGTGTACATTTACGAGTATTTTACCATGACATAAGCATCGGCTAAATATTTTGAAGACTTTGAGACACTTAGGGCGAGTGAAAGGGGAAAAAAGATAGAACAGAGATTATCTCTAGCCCAAGTACATACCAGAGATCCTAAAGTAGGCTAAAATGGTTTTTTGGCAATTTAGTCTTCAAGATCTGAGAGATAGATGGGACAGTCGAGGTGAGACTAACAAAGCCCTATTTACAGAAAATTATAGGGATATTGCTCCGCTGGCCCAAGTTTGAGTTGACTTTATATTATTAAAGCCACTATATAGTTCTGGAATCTAGCATATAGGTGTTTCACTTTTAATTAATAGGTTCTGGTTCTGACAATAGAAAATTATGTAGCCATGCTTAATATTAGGAAAGCCCAATTTGATAAGATTTACTTCAAGTCAACAAAGTCAATACCCTTCAAGAAAAAATTGGCTAGTACACTTAGGGTCAGAGAAAATTGAATAGATTTACATGTGGTCAAACTAAGGAATAATGCGTACATTAGTTAGGATAGCCTAAAATTAGCCATAAGCACTAAATCTAACAAAAGAAATATTGGGAATGTTTTTGCATTAGCAATATATGGCCTAATCATTTTTTTTAAAAGCTTTAGGACATATAAAAATGATTGTATTGGACATTTGTCTTAAGTTGGGTTGCGACATTAATCTTACTATTGCCATTTTACAAAAGATTATTCGATCCTTAAACTTCAGAAGGAAAGGGGATAAAATAAACTTCATTGGATATGCATCACTTTGATATGTGTGGCTATTCAGTTATTTCTAGGGTAAGAGACTACTACATTCTTATATGTCAAATTTCAGTTCTTTCACCAAGTTTTTGGAAAAAGAGTGTTTGAAGACACTACTAAGGATCAGTGGATTATAAAGTTTCAAAACTTAAATGCTAAAAAGGTGACTTAGACAGTTCCATAAATCATTTTTAGCTTGTTTGTGTATAGATGTGAGCTTTATCAGTGGGTTCCTCTTAATGGATTATGGAGGTTATCAACTACGCTTAACTTATGGCTTTACGATAGTTTGATTTTTAACAGTTTATTCCAATCACCTATTGGCATAATATGTTGAATTTTGAGTATGAAAGGAACAACTATAAGAGAAAGGTGCAAAAGAATTTTTATGCATGGCAAAAGACTTGCCATTTCATATTAAAAAAAGGAAACACAGTGATTCTTGCCTACAAGGATTGGATAACTATGCAAGTTAATGATACTATACTATTACCTACTAGCAAACTCTTCATGCACCACCAAATAAACCCTTATCTGAGGTAGGGATTTGGAAGCAAAAGTTCACGCAAGAGAAAACCACCTTTACTAAAGAAATCTACTAGTTCCAGAAGGAAAAGAGTTAATGGTAACATAAATGTCAAGTCTAGAAGGGGCATATATGGAACCTCATCAAAACAAAGGAAGCCATCAATGAAGACCTTCTAGACCTAAAGAAAGACTACATGCACTTTAGAAGGCAAACAAACATCAAGGGATTGGAATATCCATGACAGAATGAAATATCAAACTAGCTTGTCTCACTAGTGACCTAAAGATTGAAGAGCTTAAGCAAACATAATTGTAGAAGAACTTATCAGGGTTTGCGCTAGTGTGTTAGTCTATCAAAAGAGAAGCAAAATACTAGAAGCTTAAGTATAAGCTCTTCAAGAGAGAATGGTTGAAAATGAAATTTTAGCAATAAGTGTTCAAGAATTAAAGCACTCTTTTCAGGTTCAACAAGACTAGTTTGAGAAGCTAACTATTAGGAATGCCCTAAGAATGAAAGACATTTTGATGTGTTTCATTAATTTGAACTGATTATTTATATATATTTGAGTTTTTATTATATCATTACTATTCCATCTTCATTTAGATTTACATGTTAATGTAAATGTAAGCCAATATGGCTCGTTAAGTACTTTTGTATATATCATTAGATTGTTGCATATAATGGACTTATATGTAGGAAGACCACATTCTAAAGTAAGTAGTCTAAATCGATAGTCTATAGTATATAGGGTTAATGTCAGCATTAACTCATATTAAGACTGTTATGTAATCTAAATCCAATGGGCAGATAGCTTGTCTTGGTCATTAGGAGTGATTTGACTCTTAAGTAGAGATATAGATATATTACCTAGGGGTGGTGATAAATTGGATTGGACCAAAGTGCAATTAATCCATCAATAAGTCTATTTACATAGATTAATTCACTTTTGATGTTCATTGTCTACTTACCTTTATCCTGAGTAAGTGATTGACTCCATGTGTATAACTTGCATGCTTTGACATTCCCAAAGCTAAAGCATCTCGAAGTAGTAAGCTACTAGATTGGTCATTGGGCATATGACTTATACTTGATGAAAGCTTTATTTATAAATATGGAATCATATCTCCCATAAAGAGTTAAAGTTATCCTTTAAAAGGCATTATATGGTATACTAAAAATGGATGAGGCCTCAGTTATTTGTATGTCAAATGATAAATTATTCACATATGGTGGACAATCTTTTTTACATGGAAAGTATAATGAAACTTTAAGATAAGGTGATCAAGTAGGTAAAATAGACTTCTAATCTTAAGTTGATCACGGATATCATATAAGGATATTATACAAATGACAAGGTCAGTGGACTAAAAGGTTATTTATAAAGCATATATAATACAGTATATAATTCAAAGTGCGGTCTCAGGTCTTTAGTGGTATGACTCTGAGATCAATAATTATATGATTAATTGTATAGGATAGAATAATTAATACATAGATTATTGGAGCTAATTATATATGTCTAATTGGTCCCTCCACTAGCTTAGTATAATTTCTTAACGGTTGGTCATTGATCAAAATATCCAAAGATAAAAGATTCTCAATATGGTGAAATGGTATACCAGATTCACTCACTTAAGGAGTGTAGGCATTTTCTTCAATGAATAAATGAAAATGATTTTTTGCTATTATTTTTAATATATATAAATATTGAATTTGATCAAATATTTATTTAGACAAGAATTAGTAATTTAAATTAATTATATTTATCTTTTGATAAATAAGAATTAATTTAAATTAAATATATATGGAAAATTAAGTATTTATATAATTAATTCAATATCTATTAAGTTTTATTTCAAATTTATTTATAAATTAAATATGAATAATATTCTACATAAATTAAAAATTATTTTATTTATTTATTTATTTTAATTTACTATTAAAATTAATTATTTTATTATAGTTAATTTTATTTTGATAATTAGTACGTAATTATTCTATTCGAATAAATTTGCCATGATTTCATTTTGAATTAAAATTAGAGTTATGAAAAATTATTCGACTAAATAAAATTAACAGTTTAATTAGAATTAACTAGTATTCAAATTAAATGGGCTAAAATCCATAAAATAAATTTGGGCCAAAATTTTGTCTATGGACATTAGGGTTTAGGCCTTATAGTTGGCACTCATACTAGGGTTGGTGCCAGATATAGGTTTTTTTGGAATTAATAAAATAATTATTTTAATTAAAATTAAAATTAGGGCTACCTTTTTATCCGATATGAATAAAAGGCTTATGTCTAAGGTTTTGCTTTAGACTTTGGCGCCATATCTGGATGTCTCTAATCACAATATCTCATGATTCTAAACTTGGTAGCACAAGGTGGTCATTAAGGAGAATCAAACTGTACAAATCTGAAGTTTGTATCATGTTTGAAATTAGATATGGTCTATCATCACCACATAGGTTTTTTTTTTTTTTTTTTCTTTGAATTTTTATGCAAATAGTACTTGGAAGATGAAGATCTAAAGATTGTAAATTATTTTTGAATTAACCTATTAGTTTTCTGATAATTAGAAAGCTATCCAAAATCAACAGCTTTTATTTGAAACCAATAGCTTGATGGTGTGCAAATTTCTTAGGCATAAGTATTCACATTGGGAAAACCTTGAAACCTAAAAACCACGCAACCCTAACCGAAGGCTATAAAGGTTCAAACCCTATAGCCCTAGCCACCAAGGGTGATACTAGGGTGTGAACCCTAACAATAGGGGTGTGGCTTGGTTGCACCTAGAGGCTGGGGGTAGGGCTAGCAAGCATCCATGCACAGATCTGGGTGTGCGGGGTGCGCGCCTATTGACCCTAGTAGGCTAGCATACATACACTAACTATACGAGGCGTACACTACCCTGAAGGCCAGGCATGCATGCACCTTGGGTGCATAGGTAAGTGCCCGACTGAGGCTTGACATAGCCATAGAGCCAAGAGCTTGCACACCTCGAGGGGTACAAGTGGGCACTTAGATGCGCATCCACCAGCTTGGTCACACACACACACCAAGGAGCATGACCTTATGTCAAGGGTGGCCTATTGGCCATCGAGGCTCAAACCCTAATGGTAGTTCTAAGCGCATCTAGGGCTTTGTGTCGAGTACCAAGCCTATGTGGGCTATGAAAAAAGCCAAAAATCATGCCCTAGCAGATTTTCCAAGCATTATTTGTCAAAAATTCTCACAAGCAATGGATTCAAGACTTTAACTATTAAAAGATAGATGATTTAATTTGGATTTTTTATCAGATTATCAAGATAGTTTTTTTTAAAATATTTTTTGGATATGATAAATAAATTACATGGGTGGAAAGCTATGCATGAAAATGGAGCAAAAAATTCAAATTCTTTAGATAAAATTTTTATAATCTTATTTTTTTTCTATTTTCTAGGATAAGATCATGGTTTGGCTAGTTAAATTTTTTTTCGTCCATATGTTTTGTTAATAACTGCATTTATATGATTGATAACATGCATATAGAATAGGTGAATGTCACTCAGACTTATATTAATCATGCATATTAAAGAACCTTGCATGTTTTTTAAAATATGATCCCTATGTGAAAGCATAGTAACACCTTAGGCCAGTTTCATCCTAGCCATACCCTTTGGTAGGTGGTTGACTATCACTGGTATACTAGATTAGATCTCTTATATGGAAAATATGCTGGGCATGTTCTATTCGAGATCATCCATCGATGACTTCAATAGCACATGGATTAGGTTTTGTAAACAATAGTTATACACCCAACACAGGTTTAATAATAACCTCCCCTTAAAGCTCTATTAGTTAAATTAGAGGCCAAATAATTTAGTTATTAATTATGTCTTAAACTAGGAGGATTTAAAGTAACAAATATTAATTGGATGGGATCCATGTTTTTGATTATTTGAATTATGATCACCCCTTGGTGGCTTAATATAATAGATGCTAAAAATTACCATTGCAATGCTATATTTTTTTTTTGTAAAGATTTAATGTAAAAACATATATATCTATGTTTAATTGCTAAATATCTTACTTATATTTGCTTGAGCATGATTGTAATGTTTTGAATATATTTATTTGTTTTAGATCAAAATGTCACTTACACCTATTATTCAAATTCTCACTGATAACAAATTGAATGGAGATAATTTTAAAGACTTGAAAAGAAATTTGTTAAGTGTTCGCAGCTACGAGAAACACAAGTTCGTACTTGACGAACCTTGCCCACTTGAGCCACCACATAATACACTTAATGGACAACCTTTCTTACTTTACACTTGTTAGAAAGAGTCCAATGACATAGCACGTTGCTATATGCTAGCTAGTATGTCAAATGCTTTGTAAAAGCAATATGAGAACTATGTCACCACTAGACAGATCATGGATAGTTTAGAGTATTTGTTCAAAGGCTAAGTCAAGTTGGCTAACAATTTGCTATTACAAATTTAATAAACTATAAGCAAAAAGTAAAAACTTTAGTAAAAGATCATACACTCATGCTTATGGAGTACTTTGCTAAGGTTGCAAAAAATGGTGCTGAGATGGAATGTAACACCTAGATTAAGATGGTGTTTAAAACTCTTTATAAGGATTTTGTGGGCTTTTGGGCTGCATATAATCTGGGAAGCGAAGAGTTAGGTCTTCTTAAGCTCATGAAGGAGTTATAGGCTTATGAGCTCATGCTAATTGATGGCCACCAACCTAAGGTGTGTCGTAATGTACCCCGGGGTGGATCCTCGCGGATCTATGAGTGCGTAAGACTTAAAATATTTTTCTGAGTTGGAAATGTCTTCTCGACTGAGCCTTTTCTTTGGCGATGTGATGAGAACGAGAATGCATGGATTCTTAATTTGTGGTACAGTGAAATGGACCATAAGACGAATCGTTCATCTTATTGGTCTCGGATGACCATCGCGAAATGGTCAATGTTTAGAGTCGCCACCGATCATTTTAGGCTAAGCATGATCGGATGCCTATTGAAACCTATGTTCTGAATTACGAAACTCAAAACATCGATCCCATGGTCTACGCAATGCAAAGATTTGTCATTTAGGTTCAGGAGTGGTTATGCAAGATGAGGTACGAACCCTTTTGTGACGCCAGAAATTGGTACCTTACTAGCTATGTCTTATCTCGGTTTTGATTCTTTCAATCTTAACTTGCCACTATTTCGATATAACCCTCTTCAAATGCATGAATCTTATAGAAATGATCTAGGTTTCGATGAAAAAGATTTAATCTCATATACGCCCTAGAGAGATAAGGAATATAGAGATTTTCAATAAAAATGACCTCTGGATTTTACTTTAAAAATGAAATGTTCCACTTTGGGCACTGGAGAGATACCCATGTGGAACATTACCTTTAATTTTATTTGGAAATATTTTGAAAACATGAATGCAAATAATCATCACAAAGAAATCATGTTAGTAAGATAATAAATGAAATAACATAACATGGATCATTTAATGCAATTATAAAGAAAATGGGTGGACTATGGGAATTTATCTCGCTATTGGCATCGATTATTTAGGAATAACCGAATCAAACATTTTCAAGATGCATTTGGATTTCTTAATTAAACGAGATTTGTTTGACATATTCATGGAAATCTGAGAAAGAGAAGAATTTAATTGTAATTAAAAGATAGGGTTGGAGTATCCCTACAAAAGGATGGGATTGGAGTATCCTCGTGGATGATAAATAATTTTGACAAAGGAAGATTTTACTTTGACAATTTTGAAAAATGGGGTTGGAATGTCCCCTCGGAAAGGCGGGGTTGGAGTATCCCCATGGATGACAAAACTTCATGATTTAGAAAATGGGTGAGCATTGGACAATTTTTGGCAAAAAGATTTTTTTGTGAATAAGGATGGTAAAGATGTAAAACATATTTGTGCCTTGATATAAGCTTGTGGGATGTTAAAGCATGTTCTTGAGTCTAATTGGGGTGATACGAGGACATTCGAATGTCTCGAGACGAAATTCGAGAAGATAACTTATTTTGACCATGATAAAAAAAAAAAGGGATAGCATTGCGCTATCCTACTTCCCAAATTTATTCTAAATTGGTTTGAAGGATTTAGAGGGTGGACAAGATACGGCTAGAAAGCTAACTCGACGAGGGTCGATCTAAAAATATTCCCAATGTCCTAAGAAGTCATTTTCTAAGGGAATAAATTTGGATCAATTTTGCTGCTGGTAGAGCATACAAGGAACAAGGTGTGTCAAATTTTGAAAAATCACCTTGGACTCATTTGGTAGCGAGAAATTGCAAGTGATACTTTTTTGAAAAGGAAATTTCATGAATATTTTAAGAAAAATGTTTGAAAAATTTGGAAAAATCATTTAGTGGGCCTGAAATGCCCAACTAGAATACATGTCTAGATTTCAAAGGTTCTAGACAGTTTAGATTTGAAAAATCATAACTTTCTAATCCAGACTGATCTAGAGATGAACAAGACCTCGTTTTAAAGGTATTTTGACACACTTTCTGAGAAAAATATCATAAAATTCACTTAAAATCGTATGGGATTTTAAAATGATATTTCAATTTGTAACAGCTATGCTGCCAGCGAGGGACAAGGCAAAGCAGGGGATATTTCTCATTTTTTATGTTTGCAGGCCTACACTTAAGTCATCGACATTTGAATGTCCATGATTGAAGGGAAAGAGTGGCATGAGCATCATGAACTCATTTCCACAGCCCTAGAGTAGTTTAGGACAGTGAAACAGTCCGTTAATCATACCACTCAAGGTTTTGACTAAAAAACAAGGCACAAACATTTCGGGGATGAGTGTAAAGTCATTTTTGTTGGAAAATCAAAAGATTTGAGCTTGTTTACCCAACATTCCAGATCTGGAAAACTTAATTTTCCCCAAGATATTTTGCTAGCTTTAAGGAAAGTGCTAAGTCCATGCTAATCC
>JBBYHK010329464.1:0-25566 GCA_038382065.1 Adansonia grandidieri | reverse complement strand
TGTGTGTTTAATTTAAGGTTCTAAAGAAAATAGGAGTTCAAATTATTATAATATTGTTTTCAATTCAACTTGATTATGATGACATTAGAGTAATTGCATTAGACTCACTAGTCTTATACATTGAAAATATGCCCATTTTTAACGCATGCTAGCAAAAGCAAAGCAAACAAATATAATATATGACCCTTTGGTTTTAAATTTTGTTCACTCAAGCCATTCATCATTTCAATTTCATACATTTAGGATATTTTATAAGTTTAAGAATTTGGATTGTGGTCCACTTGATTTCAATTTATATCATCAAAGTCCACGTTATTTTAAATACTAAATTTAATTCAATTATTTTGTATTTTCTTTGTTTAAAAATGACAATCAATGGGTAAAAAATTCAACTTGGCTAAATTCTTAACTGCTATATCTTGATGTGAATGGGATCAAACCAATGATGAATTGGGTCCCATAAACATGATAACGTCTCAAGTAATTATCCTCTAAATTACGATTAGAATATTTTTTTGTTGTGATTTTTCTTATCCTCTTGATTTGGGTCACAGGGAGAGGAAAAATTGGGTCCAACCTGACCTAACTAAAGGATGACGAGCCCCATCCCTTCCCTAGATGTGCACAGAAGATTTCACCAAAAACAGATTTAAGGCCTTAACTTTTTCAAACCTCCATTTTTTTTTTACGTTTTGTAATAAATTTGTCTTGTTGCTTGGCATTGACTTAGTCGCTCCATCGTGGTTTAAGATTTTTTAAAATTTTTTTAATTTCATTTAAAAATTTAAATTATTATTTAAATATTAATAAAATTTAAAATTATTTTTATATAAATATTTATATTTTTATTAAATTTATATAAATTTAATTATTAAATTATAATTTAAATCGAATTAAATTTAATTAAAAAAATTAATATTCAAAGTTTGAACGGGACGAACAATTCAACTAATGAATAGATCTAGATATATAAACCTCCTCATTTCAAACCACTTACTAATTTATTTAGTTTATTTAGCCCTTAGTTTAGTTTTGGGAATTAGAAAAAGAAAATCAGTAACACTTATGATCAAAATAGAGAGGCAAAACAAAGTATTGGATGAACCAAACCGGCTTTCTTCAAAAATAAATTTCTTACAATTAACCATTTTAATTTGTCTTGAAGATTGAAGATTAATTGGCAAGCTAGATTAAAAGGTGCAAACAAAAAACATTTCTTTCCATGTAAACATACTTAGCAAAATTTGGCTTGATTTAATTTATTTAGATGAAAAATACAGTTTTAGGCGTTCAGTTTAATTTATAACTAATAATTTAACAAAACAATAAATTATATTATATACAAACTATAAAAAAATTATCTATATATATAAACTAAATAATACAATCGTAAACTTAAAGCTATAATTGAACTCAAATTGCTTTAAACATACTAATAAAAAGGTTTAACAGAATAACAAAATAGAGTAACCCAGTTTTTATTCTATCACAACTTTAAACATATAATATTAGTTTCTATCTTTGAATATAGCTTTAGAGAGGTCTAACGTTTTGAAATAATTGAGTTTCTTAACCAGATCATCCATACTAATAGTTAATTCGATTAAAGGTTTGGCTTCATCACCTTCAGCATTACTTTTACTTGATTTATTATTTTTTTTTGCATTTATAAGATTTACAATCTTATCACAATTACTGGTTCTTTCTATTTGCTTCTTTACACAAGGATTTAGTTTAGTAGCCTTGCTAATAAATTTTGTAAGCTAGGTTATTTTTAATTTCTCTTACTTTTAATAAGCATTTTCTATATTTAACGTTAAATATTAACTAAACTAGATTAATATCAAATATCATAATAATTTTAAAAACGAACAAAATTTTAAATATATTAAACTTATTTAAAAAAATATATGTAAAACACATATAAAAAATAAATAATAATTTTATTATATAATAGCATTTATAATGAAATAATTTGAATTTTAATTAAGTCATAATTTAATTAATTTGGTTAAATTCAATTTACTTAAATTAAAAATTCAATTTTAGCGTGTATTTTAATTTATAACTCATGATTTAACAAATTAATAATTGAGTTTCTTAATTAGATCATCCGTACTAATGGTTAATTTGATTAAAGGTTTAGCTTCATAACCCTAGCACTACTTTTACTCGATTTAATTTTTTTTTTACTTTGATAAGATTTACAATCTCATCATAATTACTGGTTCTTTCTATTTGCTTCTTTTCAAAAGAATTTAGTTTAGTAGCCTTGCTAATAAATTTTGTAAGGTAGGTTATATTTAATTTCTCTTACTTTTAATAAGCATGTTCCTATATTTAGCGTTAAATATTAACTAAATTATATTAATATCAAATATCATAATAATTTTAAAAACTAACAAAATTTTAAATATATTAAACTTATTTTAAAAAATACATGTAAAATGCACATAAAAAATAAATAATAATTTTATTATATAATAGCATTTATAGTGAAATAATTTGAATTTTAATTAAGTCATAATTTAATCAATTTGGTTAAATTCAATTTACTTAAACTGAAAATAAAATTTTAGCATATATTTTAATTTATAACTCATTATTTAACAAACTAATAAATCATATTAATTGTAAAATATAAAAAGATTATCAATATATATAAACTAAATAATAAAATATTAAACCCAAAGCTATATAATTGGGCTCAAATTGTTTTAAACATACCAATGAAAAGGTTTAGCAGAACGATAAAACAGAATAACTCAGTCAATATTATATAACAACTTTAAATATAAAATATCAATTCATATATTTGCTTATTGCTTTTAGGAGCTTTAGTTTTTTTAAAATAACTAAGGTTTTTAACTAAATTATACATACTAATGTTTAATTTGATTGAAAGTTTGGCTTCAAAACCCTCAACACTGCTTTCACTTTATTTAAATTTTTTTGCGTTAGTTAGATTAACAATCTAATTATAATTAATGATTCCTATAAAAATTAAAAAAAGAATTTAAAATAAAATAAAAATAAAACTAATTAAAAAAAGTGTCATTTTAAAATGATTAGTGAAGATTTTTTTACTGATGCAAGCATAGATATTAATTTGAAAGGTTAAATTTTTTCTTTTTTTTTTTAATTATTTTTCTTGTAGATTTTGTTTATACTTTTAGGAAAATAAATTATTTTGCTAAATTACTAACTAAAATAGTTATCAATAAATTTTAATTATTTTATTATTAATTGTAATTAACTAATGATTGATAATTAAAGATAGGTATAAGTATTGTTTGTGACGTGTAAATTAGTGTTGTTAGAATATTTTTTAAATTTTATCTTTTTATTTAATTATTTGTTAATTTTACTTTTTTAGAATTCTCCTAAAAATAAAGTTAATTGATATTCCCAATGAATATTAATAAATCACATACTACGCATGAGATTCTCTCATACTATATATATGTATATATATATTTTCATATAATTTTATTTTCAACTATAAAATGCTTTTTTTAATTTAATTTTAAAATATATCTTATAGATATATTTTATTATATAATAGCTTTATCATCTAATAGTATTTATAACAAAATAATTTTAATTTTAATTAATTCTATTGTAACTTTAAATATAAAATATTAATTCATATTTTTTAGTATCGCTTTCAAAAGCTATAGTTTTTTAAAATAACTGAGGTTTTTGACTAGATTATCAATACATTATTAATATTTAATTTTGACTTGAAAAAGGGTTGGTGAGATAGCTTTCCTTGATAGTCTAATACACGGGTATATCAAAAACCTTTTTTTGGGCGTACTTGTGCAATAGACTTTTGAAAGAAATACTTTTGAAAGATATACTTGCAATTAAGATTAAAAAGAAAATGTATGAGTTTCCTGTAATTAAGATATAACGAAGATTAATAGATACGTAGAATTGGGAGAATAACATATGATATATGAGATTGATTGATTCATATTCATTAGGAATATTAATTATTTTATTTTTTGGGGAATTATAGAAAAGTAAAATTAACAAATAATTATTAAAAAGGTGATAATAAAAAATATAATTTTAAAAAAGAAAAAAATAATTATTACAATTATTAATAATTAAAAGTGTAATTACTTTTTACCCTTATTATTTTTTGTTATCTCCTTTTTTTACATTATATCTCCTTTTAAAAGAAGAGCTGTAAATTATATATATATATATATATATGTAAATTATATATATCAATAATATATTTATGTTAGCTTTAATATTTTTAGTTTTTAAGAGGTTTTCGTTTCTCTGTTAAAAGTTAAGTTAGCTTTGATATTTTTGTTTTAATCTTATACTCACTTTTTAAAGTTATATTGGGTTTAATGCTTTTCCTTTTCCTTTTTATAATTTTATTTTAAACTATATTTTTTATGTACGTTTTACGTGCGCTTTTTTTTAATTTAATTTTAAAATATATATCTTATAGGTAACAACGTTTTACTTTTTTTTACTTTATTTATGTATATGTTTTTTTTCAATAGATATACATGAAATGTAGCTTTAGTCCTAGATGCAGTTATAGTATCATGGATGAGGGTATCATGAATATTATTTAACATGTTTTAGCGTGCATTTTCATTTATAACTTATAATTTTATATACTAATAAATTATATTATATATAAACTATATAGGGATTATATATATAAACTAAATAATATATTAGTAAAACCAAAGCGATAATTGGGCTCAAATTGCTTTAAACATAACAATTAAAAGGTTTAACAGTACGACTGAGCTGAGTAACTCAGAAAGCCAATATAAAGATTAAATTCTAATTTCGTGAAGGCAGTTTTGTTGTTGCCTGCATGTAGGGCCATCCCCACTCCGTCATGAATTGCTAAAGGCTTTTTTTTTTTTTGGAACAAACGACACTCTTTTGCTGACGCCTTGAATCAAGCTTTTGTTGCGACATTTTATGTTTTCTCCTCTATTGTTAGTAGGTTGATGGGTCACGTGTCTCTCTTTTATCATAACTTTAAACATACAAACATTAATTCATATATTTTAGGGCGGTTTTCAAGAGCTGCAGTTTTTCAAAATTAGTGAGGTTTTTAGCTAGATTATCCCCACTAGTGGTTAATTTGATTGAAAGGTTGCCTTTAGAACCCTAAGCACTATATTCACATGATTTAAATTTTTTTTGGGTAAGATTCACAATCTCATCAAAATTACTGAATACTTCCATTAGCTTTTTTCCATGAATAGTAAGTTCAGCAGCCTTTCGCAACTCTTTGAGAGGTACTTCGGCGACCAATTGTTCTGCTGCCTTGCGATTAGGTATTCCACACAAGGAGCAATAAATGACATTATTGATATTTACTTTGGACTTGAAAAAGGGTTGGTGGGATGACCCTTCTTGAATAGTCTTATATACAAGTAAATACTTTTTTTTAAGTGTACATGTAATCGACTTTTGAAAGACATACTTACAATTAAGATTAAAAAGAGGACAAATGAGTTTCCTACAATTGAGATAGAACGAAAAATAACGGATGATTTTAAAAGAGAGTAGAGCTATTTACATAAATGGAGAGAGTTGGTGGAAATTAACTCTCCCCATATATATATAAATTTTATATATACATAAATTATATATAAAATTTTAAGAGAATTTTAGAAAAGTTAAATGAACAAATAATTATTAAAAAAGATAAAAACATAAAAAAATAATTTTAAATAAGAATATAATAATTATTAGAATTATTAATAATTAAAAATGTAATTACCTTTTTATCTCTCCTATCTCCTATTTTTGCACTATATTTCCTTTCAAGGGGAGAGTTGGTATACATAAATTATGCATATTAAAAATGATATTTGAAAATAATTAAATATTAAACATATTTTTATTATATCTTGAGTTATTATTTAAAAATAATAAAAAATAAAAGTATATTCTAAGTTAAACCTCAAATTATTGTTTAAAAATAATAAAAATTAAATATTTTATATATTAAAAATTATTTATATTATATAATAAAAATAAAAATATTTTATATTAAATCCAAAATTACCGCCTTTTATATTATATATTATATATAATATAAATTTTATATATTTATATATTAAATACATATTTATATGTTAAATATATTTCTAATAATATAAATTATTAGTAAATGAAAAAAATTTCACCTTGATAATTTAAACCATATTAAATTGAAAATTTTATGCAGCCATGATATTTTTCATAGTAGATTTTATACTTTCACGTAGGCATGAGAAAAACTATTTTTTTATTGTGTTCGTATAATAAACTTTTGAAAGAAATTCCTACAATTGAGATAGAAGGAGGATGGAGGAGGTTCCTACAATTGAGTAGAAAGTAGGATAAAAAACCTCTGGTTACCATGAAGAATCATGGTCACTCTTACACAAAATATTTCAAAATTTATAACTGGTTAGTCTTTAACCAGTTAAGTACTTTGTTTATTTTAGATAAATGATTTTAAAGCCACATTATAATTTTTCTATTATTTTCAAAGTCAAATTATATTAAATATAAATATAGCAAAACACCTATATTATACTAAAATAAAAAATTACTGATAATATATATTTTTATTAATTAAACTCAAAATTATGCATTTTTAATAGAATTTAATATTCTATAATTATGATTTTTAATAAAATGATCATTTATTATTTAATATTGTTAATATTTTAAATTTTAATTTTACGAGACATATAAGATTTTAATTAATAAGCTGTTTTTTTTACCCCTAAGATTAATGTTTTAAAAATAATTTAGTGTAGTATTTTTAAAAAAAATGAGATTGACATAACACATAATAATTATAGGTAAAATATATTAGAGGATGATGAAAGGAAAGTTTAAAACTTAAATTTCTTAAAATTTAAATTATATTAACATGTAATAATTCAAAATTTAAAATAAGTAGATGTGTCTAAATAATTTAATATATGCAACATGACTTTTAAAATGACTTAATATATGTAGTGATATAAATCTGAAATAATTTAAAACTATTTGAAATTCAAGTTCTTAGTAAAATAATTTAAATTAAAAAATGATTCAACTACAGATATAAATATATATATATATATATATATATATATATATATATAAAACTAAGTAAGACTTTGAATGGTGGAGATTCCGTAATATAAATAAATTGATTTTAAGAGATTTGGAAGAGGAACATCGTGAGAAGAACAATGTTGCTTATAGGGGGGAAGCTGTGCAAACATGAAACTTAGGAAAGCTTCTGGGAATCACAGCTTTAGGAGACTAAGAAGAAGTAATCCAGAAGCTGATGTTGCTCCAAAAGTCCTTAAGTGTGGATAGATGGGAAGTTTAAATGACTTCAAGCAATTGGCAATGCATAATGCAGGGAAACGATGTGCCTTTTAACTAATGTTAAATGATCTTTTTGGTAAAAGAGAGGTGGAGCGATTATTATTTTGAAGGAGTTGTTTTAAGAGCTATGCTTTCGATGTGAAGAAAGTTGGATGCTTCACTTTGGGGATTGAAGGATATTTCTTTTCTAAGGATTGATGCTTTATGGGAGAATTTGGAATGGTTGATCCAATAATTTTGCTGGTGAGGCTATTAGTTTCAAAGAGAGACAATGGCTTGATGTTTACGTTGCTGACTAAATTAAACTATTCCATCTAAATCAAGGTGGTGTTTGGGCGTGAGCTCAGTCTTTTCTTTGGTTTTGTTGGATCTTTTGCGCTACTACTATTTGAGTATTTGGAGGTTATGGTGGACATATTTGGGTTTGAGGGTTCTTATGCTCATTTTGTTGTTATAGGAGATGAGTTTTTAGATGATATCTACAGATACGTTTGAAACTTTGGAGTTGTTTTACGGAGATGTTATGTAAAAAATTGTTTAGGTGTTTTCATTCGGGACATATTGGTTGATAATTTATTATCTTAGCTTTCTGGGTATATTGCTATTTTAACCAGGGTTTGTTTGGGGTAATGATGTTTTTATGTTGGGCTTGATTCTCTGGTTATGGGTGTTCTCTCTTTCCTGAGATGCATCGATGAGAGCTTGCTCTCATGCTGTTTCATCTTTTAATAATATATCATGAAAAAAAGTTAAGACCTTATATTTAAAATATTTTTGTTAAATAAAAAGTATTTATGGTATATAAATATGTAATAAGTTAAAGAAAATTTTTAATTTACTTTAATTATTTAGCAAAATTTTAAACATTTTCAATGTTACATTAGAGTACTGGAGAAGAAAAAGGCATGGACATCAAAACAATGAGATAAAGTCGTTTGACCTAATGAAGAGGTGGTGGTACAAAGGAAGGAGGACTTTGACGAATATGGATCGAGATCAAATTTTTAGACATGGGCAACACATGTTCAATTCTAGATTGGTTTAAAAAAAAAAAGATTAAATCCCACTTAAATTTCAAGTCAAGCTTCGAACGTGATATTTAAAGCTTTGACCTCATTATTTTATAGAATAAACTAAATAAATCTTGGTATTTGCAAAAAAAATTAATGGATTTGTCACGTGACATCTATTTAGGAATTTGCTTATAATAGAGAAAGATGCAATATGTCATTAGCAACAGACCCAAATTTGACCCCAATTAAACACTATACGAGAAAATACATGAAAACTTACTGGTATTAGGCAAGAAAGATGAACTATTGGAGAAAATCAAGCATGAATGTTTAATCTTTGCACTACTGGGTAAGGTTTTATAAAACCATGGCGTAGTAGTGTTATGGCGGCTATTTTGTGGTAGTGGCACCACCCTCCACTGCTATTGGACTGAAAAACGGTGTGAAAATAATTTACATTAGTAACGATTGCTATCAACTGCAAAAAATGTTGTAACAAAGCTATCTCCACTACTCCTCCGCTACCATTAATAAAAAATTCTACTCTAAACTAGAGACACGGAAACAACAGAGAGACAAAAGGTGATTTTTCTTTTAAGAATGTTGAACACTTAGAAGCAACATCATAAGACTCATAAGTTCCTAACATAAGACTTAATGATTGAATGCTTAAGCTTGAAGGTAGAGGGCACTCAGGGAAGGGAGGTTGCTGACTGTTGCTTGTCTCTGTCAGTGGTCACTGTGAGAGAGACAAGGTTAAAAGCCTAAAAGTGCAGACAGAAAGTGGTGGCGGCTGATGAGATAATGAAACATGGCTTGTGAGGCAGTGAGAAAATCAGAAGAAGAAGGAGAGAAATTAGGAATTTAATAGGCATTTAAAAATTTAGGGAAATAAGTCACAATCGTATGGGTGGGATAGGGCAATGGGTTAGTCATTTCTCATTAATGGATTTGCATGGCAAACAATACCAAATTTAGAGAGACTGTAATTTTTGTATGCATTTATGGACAAGAAATTTTAAGATTTTTTTGGGAAAATTTTGTAGAGATAAATTTATTAGATAGAAATTTTTATTGATTTTAGTAGAGGTGACTTTAATAGAAGAATTTTATTTTGGTATTCTTCTCATTTTTTTGTGTAATTAAATAGCAATTAAAAAGATCAATTATAATATAACAAATTAAAAGTAATTTATGGTAAAAATGTAAAACAATTAAAATGTCAAAAAAGTATTAAATTAATTAATTTTACAATTTATTACTCCGAAATTGTTATAACTATAATTATTATGATTATAACTGTAATTGTTATGTTGTACGATGAGTAGTGTAAATTTAAGAAAAAAAGCATGATTACGGCAACTGAAATGACAATGATAGTATCCGCTACGTTCGCAATCATGATAAATGTGACATGATCAAAAACTCGATCATGATCGCAATTTAGATCCCCGCTACCAAACTTCAACAATGCATTATGGCTCCATCTTTAATGTTTTGAACTCGTCATTTGTTAATGAGTCACTATTTATACTACCAAACAATTAAATTTCTCTTCTTCCTCATGTAATCATTCTCAATTTTGTAATACATTGTTAACAAATTCAAAAGTTATCCTATCCAATAATTTTAATCAATAGCATTGCTTTGGTTTGTAGAAAGGTTAAACCCCAGTAAAACATGAGTCGGTGTAACATAAGAACTAAGAGATTCATTATTTCTTGCCACACATTGCATACCAATGAAATCTACAATCATTCCACCAAAAATCTATTTTGTATTGCAAAAGTTTGAATTGACATACTATTATGTTTAGTTGAAATTATAAGCATTTCATTTTACTTGATGAATAGTGTTAACATACATGGATACAGTTGATGTTGAGGCATTGCTTTTGAATTAATTAAATGAATTTTAGGCAAAGCTTGGTAAGTTAAAGGTGAGTCCATTTCAAGTCACTATGGTTTGTTGATGAAACTGACCTATGAATTAAGGTATTTATAAATTTATGAGAGCTAAAAATTATTTGCCTATTTCAGCAACTGAAAATGTTGGCAAGCCCTATCCAATACAACTTAGTAAAAACTTAAAATAACATGAAAATTTATTGATAACTTCATCCAAATGAAAGAGAAAAATAAATTAAAGGAGAGTAATAGATATTTAATTGAACATTTTAGAGCATAGATTTAAGAGCTTATAGTTTTAGTGCTAGGACAGGATAATGGCATAATACTATTCTCGCTTGCTTTTCTTTTCATGCAATTGATATGGTTATATTGTTAGGGTTAGAAACTGATACTATATATGGGCTATGGTACAAAGGGCATTGATATAGCATGGAACGAGGGGCATTGATATAGCATAGTACGAGTTAATGCCATATCAAAATCTGTAAATGCCAAGTACAAGTTGATGGCTAGCTATCTAAGCCATATTAACTATAAATGCCAAGTACAAGTTAGGACGGGAAAATTGATATTGTTCCTAACACTGAAACTATTGTGACATGGTTATGTTACATCTTTAAATGCCAATCTGCTATTCTTCTTAAAGTAAAAAGCAAAACAAAAGGGAAAGCAATAATAGAGACTATATACGGGCTATGGTAGGGGGCTAAGGGAGTTCTTGTAAGCCTACAGCACTCCATTTATTTTTTTTCAAGTACTACTTCAAAGTTCAAATAGCTTGAAATGGTCTATCTTGCATTCTGATTAGATTTGTTCATGGTCGTACAGTTCATCTGACCTGGCGGGTTTAGTCTAGTGAGGTCCAAGCCTACATTTTCATATTTTTGATCAGTTTGGCCTTGCTCATAATAGTACTTTTATGTTTAAATAATATATATTTTATTTAGAGTTAATTATAAAATATATATATAAATATTAATACAAAAATAATATTTTAATAAAGTAAACAGTGATTCGAGCTTAATAGATAGGGCAGTCGGGCCAAAATTGTGCCTAAACTTAGAATTCAAAATTTTTTAGGGTCATAGCCCAGTCCGCAGACATCTAATTCTAATCAGTAGCCAAGATATTTCAATATGATGTGGAAATTTAAAAAGGTAGAGCTAATAATAATAATAATAATAATAATAATATGAAGGTGATAATAAAATTTTAAAAATATTAACCTAAAAGAGGAAAAAAAATATCAAACTGATAGAGCATAGTTAAAATTGAAAAAGTATTCAACCTATTCATTCACATTCATTGTTATTTTTCGTTGCCCTATTGCTTTCTTTCTTTTCTCTTTATTTTATTTATGCATAAATATTTTTCTAATTGATTTCATGGATATTAGTTTTGGATTACGAAATTCCATTTGATTTGCTCTTTGAACAGTGATAGAACTACCTAATGAAGCACTTGACCAATATGCTGTCACTACTACTCCAAAAATGGGTTCACCTTAATTTTTTTTTTTTTTTTTTGATAAGTGAAATGGGTTCACCTTAACTGCATGGATATATGCTAAAAAAATTAAATAAAACCAATTACAGAGATGGCATATTCATCAACATAAAACTCAACTTAAGCCAGTGCAATGCACAGGGAATAATAATTTTAATTGATAATAATTTTTTAAAGTAGAATTAAACCAATAATATTAAAGAAACTTTAAAAAAATTAAGTTAAAAAACAATATTGGACAAGTCTTTAATAATAAAAAATTATTCTAATAAAAATTTACTAAAAACAATCTACTTAAAAAAAAAATGAATTGAACAATGTAAGTATAACATATATTCAAGCACAATAAAAAAGGTGAAATAAAATTCAACTAATAAAATTTCATGTCCAATATTTTCTTATATCTGAATTTTATTAGAAAAAATTGAAATATAGAGAGTATTGTTAAAATAAAATGGATAAAACTTAAATAATAATGGCTTTACACTCATTGATTGTTATCTTCCAAAAGAAAAAAAAAATAAAGAAAAAGTAAAAATCAGCATAGAACGTAAAAGACATTAACGGTATGATTTTGGTAGAAAATCAAATGGCTTTATTTAAAAAAAAAAAAAAAACTTGCTTTATTTTGAAATTGAAAAATAAAGACAAAAGATAGTGTCAACAACCAACGATAATGATTTGAAAATTAAAGTGTCTATCAAGATTAACAAATCATTTTTTTTTTAAAAGCAAATTATTGTGCATTGAACTTTAAACAATTGCATAGAGTACTGTTAAAAAAATCATAGAAAAAATAAATATAGCAAATCTTAAATTTTAAATAAAAATTAATATAATCCGGGAATTCTCAAAGTATTAACTTCTCACTTAATTGAAAATTTTTATGTCCATAATTATTGGTTATTATCCCCTATTTGGACCTGATTTATTTTTAAAGTTTGACTTTAAGTGGCTCCAAATTGATCTTATAAAATTAATTTAGACAGATTCATGCTATTAAAAATAAATATAATTATTTTGGTCGTAATCAAATCATATTAAGAATTTATGTAAACAAAATGAATTTCTTATCATAAGTTAATTAAAAATATAAAAAGTAAGTCAATTATAGATGGAAAAAGACATAATTTGCTATAGGAAATAAAATAAAATTTACATTAAATAAAATCCAAATAAGTGAATGTAAGCGCATGCAATTTTTTAAGATCATCTACGTATCAATAACATAGGCTATCTATATTGGATAATTATTTTATTTGCCAAAAACTTTGGTTAATATAAGATAAGATATAAGAAGGTTTTGATTTTTAAATAAGAAATATATATATATATATAATATGTATTAAACTAAATCACAATCATTAATGTTTTGATTTTTAAATAATTATATAAGATATATACATATTATATAATATATAATAAACCAAGTCAAAATTATTAATTATGAGAATATTGAATGTTTAGAAAAAAATGAATATAATTAATTTCGTTACTTAGAAGCATTTTATTTATAGTAATTTTGAAAAATATAAAAGATAAGTCAATTAAAATATGAAATAAAAATATAATTTATCCTGAACTATTTTAAAATTTAAATTAAAAATTAAATGCTAGACATATGGTAATTTTTCAAAACAATCCACATGTTAAAAATATAAAATATCCATAGGATTTTTTTCACTTTTTTGCCAAAAGTTTTGACTTTAATATATTTATATAAGATAATAGTAAAATAAACAGACGATAGAAGTGCAATCCACAATTTATGCTCAAACCTAATTCTCTTTGAATATTTTCATGAAAAACCTTATACACTTTGGTGGTTTTCGTAGTTAACTACTACAACAAAAAAACTTACATAGCATCAATAAAAAAAAAAAATTGACAAGAACAAATCTAACAAGCAATTCCATAGAATTTAAGTGAAAAACAAATTAAAAAAAAAAAAAAGAATGGAAACGATCCAAACGAAACGAAGAAAGCTGGAGAATGGAAATATCTTAAATGAACAAAACAGTTGAAATTTTGAAATGGAAAAATAGAAATGATAACATGTGCAACACCATATTTATACATAAGAAAATATTAACAGTAGAAAAAATTGAAAACAATGAAAGACAATTATAACCATCATAAATAAAAACAGATCAAATAGGCAATTAATTTTCTATGTAAATAAGGTGGGAAAATATTGAGAAGGAAAGAGTATGGAAGAGGAAGAGTAAACTAAATAGAGTTTTTGAGAGAAATATAGAATGTAAGAGAAAGTCTGAAGCAATTTGAAAGCAAACTAATTAAAATTTAAAAGTAATAAATTTTAGTTAAAAATTGTAATGGATAAAGTAATAAAAAAAGAAAGCAACTGTTTTTTACATTTAAGATGCAACAAGTTTTAATGAAAACTTATTAGAATTCTTGTATAATTATTTCAATTTAATATCTAATGATTTTTTCAAACAATCAAAAAAATAATTGGACCTCAATTACCTCTACACTCAAGAAATAAAAAAGGTATGGGAGTTGAGAGGTTTATATTTGAGCTTAAATTCTAGCTAAAAGTAAATAATTCTTTTAGTTTTAAGATAAAATTTAAGATACTATGAAATAAATATATTAAAAGAAAAGCTAAAAAGAAATCTAATTTAATCGATAATAAAATAACTATTTCGTCTCTACTTCCAATAAAATGCTCGAGTTTATTAATTACATATTTTAGAAAAAAAGTATATAATCTCCAATCAAATTAATTACTTAAATTGTCTAAAAATAATATATACTTATTTAATTGGAAATATATAAGTTAATTGGGAATATCCAATTGGAGTAGGAAATATATAGCAATACATAGAGATATATAGATTAAATTAATTAAATAAGATAATTATAAACAATTTTATTTAATTAGATGACAAACAACGAAATACTATTTTACCCCTATTTACTCAACACAGGAGGTGAAAATATATTATAACGAGAGATGGACTTTTTAATTATTTTATTATTTAATTTTAAATAATATAAATAATACTTTTTGATTAATTATTACAAGTAAATTTTTTATAATATAAGAAATTTTATTTTTTCTAAATATTTTCAAAACATATAAATTTGGAATTAAAAACATTTGTAAATTCAATTAGATAAGCAATACTAATTTTTATTAGTTTGTGCATTCGAAGTAAATGAGTTTATGAAATTTCTCATTTCATAATTTAGGTATTTAAATATGAATTATAATATTCATAATTTAAACATTTTTGTGAAGAACGTTAATTTTGCTGCCCATAAAAATCCCAAAAATCACTTTTTGGAGGTATTAATTTTTGAAATTGGTTTTGGTTCAACACTGACAGCACGTGCAGGGAAAAAGCTATAGCAAACTTTTTAAAACTAACCCAGACGTCTTTGGAATCGTTAAACTGCAAACAATACCTTTATGAAAAGGGAATTTTGTAAAGTTTTTATGAAAAATATTCTAAAAATCCAAAAAAAAAAAAATTATGATAGGACAAAATGACCAAGTAGGTTTGTAAAATCATAATTTTCTTGTCTAAACACCTCCGACGGAAAACAAGATATCGTTGTAATTAGATTCCATTTAAGGGAAAAAACCAAAAATTTCTAGAAAAATCATTTTGGGTTCAAAAACAATTTTTCAAGCTAAGAGCACGTTGCTACCAGTACTAAAACCGAGTAATTTTCAGATTTAGGGTTTTTATACATAGATCAAGGTGTCAAACACATGAACATCCAGTCTATGATAGTGGAAACATAAATCTATACGAGGTCTCGAGGAATTGGGCAAGTGGATGACCTATTGCCCGTATCATCGAATCACAACACAATGGCTTAAATACAAGGCATTGAATCAAACACACTGTAAAATAAAAAAAAAATTAGGATGAAAGATAATTTTATTTTTCCTCATTAGGCTACGAATCCAAACATATAAGCTTAATTTTTCCCCAAGATTAATAGCTTAATATTTTAGAAACATTAAACCAATATGGTAGACACCTAATTTTGTTTGGGATCATTCTAAGCAAATTAAGCTCAACCTGGAACCAAGGTGAGATGCACACATCTCTCATCCCCAGCAAATTTCTTTCATCTTGAGACTTAGTTGGAAGGTAATAAAATAAAATAATAAAAATAAAAGGGGGACAACTATCAGGTGTCATGTCTTTCTGAATAGATCAAAGGTCAAACTTGTCTCTTTCTAAACAAGTCAAAAGCTAAACCTATATCTTTCTAAATAGGCTAGGAGTGAAACTTGTCTCTCTCTAAACAAGTCAAAATTTAAACTTATATCTTTTTGAATAGGTTAAAAGTCAAATTTTTTTCTGTCTAAACGAGTTGAAGTCCAAACTTATGTCTTTTTGAATAGGTTACAAGTCAAACTTTAAACTTATGTCTTTCTAAATAAGTTAAGAGCTAAACTTGTGTTTTTCTAAACAAATTAAAAGAGTTAGACACATTTCTTAAGAATAGATCAAAGCTAGGGATTGCTATCCTAGCCTCTTTCATTCTAATTTGAAATAGTTAGGTTTTTCTTGCATAATAAAAGTAAAAAAAAAAAAAAAACAAAGAGTAGCTTGGACAAAATGGTGTCTTTATTCTTTGCCCCATTCTTGATCTTCAGCAATGGCCAAAAAGAAGTAGCTGTAGACACCTAATTTTGTTTAGGCCATTCTAAGCTAGTGAAGCTCAATCCGAGACTGAGGTAAATGCATACATCTTTTGTCCCCAACCAATTCTGATATCTTAGGATTAAAAATTGATAAAATAAAATAATAAAAATAAAAAAAGAATAATTGTCTGGTGTCATGTCTTATTAAAAAAAATGCCTAGGGGCCATATTGAAAAAATGTGAAACATTGTCATTTTCATGAATTTTACAGTGATGTATTGATACGTTTCATTAATATATTGATACATCATGTTTTAATCGTTCGAATCTTGGAATATGCATCTATATCAATACAGGGTCATGTTGTATCAATACAAAGCACATTGTATCTGTATAGATACAATATTGAGTTTTCTAGGTTTACAATTCTAGGAAAACACCTATTCTATGTAAACCTTAATGTATTGATACTACATGAATTTTTTCACTATGAACAAGCTTTTTCACCGAAGTTTTCCTACATTTCACCTTCTTAATGGCCTTGGATCACTTCATAACCACAGAGTTCCTTCACAAACATTTTTACATAAACATAGGCATAAGAACCACCTAAATGGATTAAGCCATTAAAGCTTAAATGAACTTAGGTTAAATAAGTTGAATGCTTAAATCATGCATGAGAAATAAATGGCATTTAGTTTGGTTGTTTGTAGCTATATTGAGTCTAGTTCAGCTGAATTTCAATGGATAACTATTTTGAGTTAAAAATTAAAACCTTTTTCTTGCATGAAGCCAAAATATAGCCATTTGGAGTAGAGGTTCCCTTTAAAGGCATTTAGCTGAGCTTGTCCACCAAACTTAACTAAAAAACATACTCCATTTATAAGGTTTTCAGCCCTTGATCAAACTATCTAGCCCTATAAAGAGATTGATTATAAACAAACTTAGTTAAGCTATCAAAATGTGATAAACTTGCATGGGGATAAGATGATTAGGCAAAACACCCTGGGGAATTCATTAGGGAAGATCCATTCAATTTTAGAGCTAAAAAAACTAGAGAGCAAAAAAAAAAAGGAAAAAAGAAAAAAGAGAAAAATAAAGAGTGATGGCTTCAAGTTTCTACATAAAGTTGTTTCTTCTTATCTTTTATCTTCATTTTACATCTTTTTATCTCTTTTATATGAGCTTGATGATTTTAAGCCATGCTTAGGTGATGATTTATGCCAAGGTGTGAGAGCCAATTTATGGCTAAATCTTGAGCTATGACCTTCATTCACCCTACATTGTTGTTCTTTTTTTTGTAAAAGTTCTATAAAAAAATTTTTTCATGAAGAAAATTTGTTTTCTAAATATTTTATGTTGATTTTCTTAGTTTCATGTAAGTTTTTATCATGTATTTTTCCATACTTTGATCATGGGTTTACTTTTATGTTATCCATATTTCCTGATGAGTATAATACATGCATTTTATGGTATTTAGATGCATTACTATCATGAATTACATGTCCATGCATTTTCTATGAACATATTATGATTATGACAACATTATCATACACGTCTGTGAATCCATGTATCTTTATGTTGATGTGGTGTTTTGAAAGAGAAATCATATATGATACTATATTAGTTTGATTATTGGTGAAAAATGATGCTTAGATATGTATTTAGGAGTGCTAAAAACTTTTAAGGGTTATTTTATAAGTTTTCAATGATGATTCCATGCATATTAAGGGTTATTTTGCAACTTTCATGCTTTTTATGTCATTTTCCATGACTTAGGTTTTTTATGTCATTTCATGTCATTTTAGACATTTCTATGACTTAAGGACTTTTATGTCATTTCGTGCATTGTGATGTCATTTAGGCCATTTTCCATGATCTAGAGATTTTTATGCAATATTATGAATCTTGATGTCATTTAGGTTATTTCTCATGATCTAGGGACTTTTATGTAATTTCATGAATCCTGATGTTAGTTAGTCATTTTCTATAACTTAAGGACTTTTATGTTATTTCTTACATTTTAATGTCATTTAGGTCATTTTCCATGATCTACAACCTTTTGTGCAATTTCATGAATTTTGATGTCATTTAGTCACATTTTACGACTTAAGAACATTGTGGCATTTCATGCCTTCTAATGTTGTTTAGGTCATTTTTTATAATCTAGGGACTTTGGTGTAATTTCATGAACTTTGATGTTATTTAGTAAGGACTTTTATATCATTTCATGCATTTTAATGTCATTTAGTTCATTTTTCATGACTTAGGGATTTTGATGCAATTTTAAAAATTCTGATATCATTTAGCTCATTTTTCATGATCTTGAGACTTTCACATAAATTTCTTGAATTTTAGAGATATTTAAATAATTTCCCATGACTTAGGAATTATTATTCAAGATTTCATGCATTCAAACCATTGTCTATGATTTAATGACCATTCCATAATGTCAATGCATGTCAAGTCCATTTAGATTATTTTCGATAATCAAAGGATAATTTTGCAACTTCATGTATATACTTTGGAGTCATTTTCGTGATGTTATGCTTTTAATTTAGTATGTTTATATGTTAATTATAATATGATATTTTTAAAAAAATCAAGGCAATATCCTTGAGTTAAAATCGTCCATAGGTGTGTTTCTAGTATATAGAAGTCACCTCATCCATGATTTTATATAAAAGAATATCCTCTTTAAACAAGTAAATCAGAATTTTCAATTTTCCCATGAAATAAAACTTTTGTATTCCTTCAGGATTTTAGGAAAGGTACAAAAAATATTATGATTTTCAAAAAATATAGAACTCTGATTTACTCAAAATGAGAAAAATAATATTAATTATAAATAATTTCAAAAAAAGAGAATTATAATTAAACAAAAAATTAAAACCACCATAACCAAGACTTTAGTTAATACATAATTAAGAGGTACTATTTTTCCAACATCATGAGAGGGATCGATCCTTACTTACGATCGTAATCAACTCTTGAACCATTTCACATGAACTTTTTTATAAATGTAGACATTGGAGCTTGTTTTTTAGGGTTTCATAACCCTTAAAATATGAGATCTAGTAGATGACCAATCTCACCTAGCCAAAAATAGATTGGTGGCGTGGCAACTCTAGGTTTTTGGTCATTTTATAATAACTATCTAGGGTTAAGTTGGACATGTGATTCGTCCAACAATAAAGTCCTATCCAATATTAGAGAATCAAATTTATTTGTTTAAGTCTTGCATGTCGGATTTGCATTCAGCATGTTTCAACAATATTCAGTCTCATTTATTAGAATAACCTTGGCTTAACTAAGGGATTTCACTTAATGCAGTAGCCATGCAAACAAGCATCCAAGAGGCATTAAAACAAACATGTGATAGACTAAGAAATCATGATATCAATATTTCCTTTAGCAACCATCAAAACAGCATTATATCCCATCGTTTAAACAATCAAAACATGGTAACAATACATTCAAATCCACTGTTATGATCAAAGCATGCTAAGATGAACATATTATCATGGATTAAACATGCAGCATGAAAGAAATATGGCATGAAATGCAAGAACAGGGGCTATTTTCGTGTAACTGTGAAATATGTCAGATTCCATCATCCAAACAACATTAAGCCATCAATAGCCCATCAAAATCCTAATACTACTGTAACCAAGGCCACAACAATGTATGAAAACCTAAGAACAAGGTCATGGCCATATAAAGATGGCTTAATAAAATGGTAAAGATCATGACAATGAAAGAAAATAAAATGGGGAAAAAAAGATATACCGAGAAACTTTAGATCCTTGCTTTTGCCTTTGAGCATAAAACTATCTAAACTTTAAGCTCACTTTCTTTCCTTACTTTGCTATAGATGAGCAAAACGGAAGGTTAAAGATGAGCTTGATGGTCAGGATATCAATAAGGGAGGATTCAGCGACAAAAGAAGAGTGAAATAAAGGGTTTTAGGAAGGTCTATAGGGGCTGCATTGGGGAGCTACGGGAATGAAGTATTATGGCTAAGGAAGAGCATGTGAAAGGCTAATACGTGTGTAAAAAATAGTGTATTGGTTGGGTATGAAAACATCATTTTTATATAGATTGATTTTAGCCAAAAAAAAAAAAAAAAAAAACCTAGTAAGGTGGGTATTTGGGACATTTATCATGTAGAACTTGATGAGTCATTGTACCAAGGGTTGAGTTCACAACATTTAATTGGTCAATTCAATATTCTTGCAACTAAAGAATGCCACGCATAGGCTGACACTTGAGTAATCTCAATGTCCCCTTCATTAAATCAAATTATATCATGAAATGTCCCTATGCCAAGCTTAATAAACCTTTCAAAAATGTGATAATCCAATTCTTGAGGCAAAAATAAAATCCACATGATTTTCATGAAGCTATGTATGAAACTGGAGGATTTTTAGAGCCAAAATTATGGCCAAATTCAAGTTATAATGCAATAGTGCAAAGGGTGGAAAATTCCATGAGCTAGGCAAAATACACAAGATGTATCGATACATTGAAGGATATATGAATACAACAAGTAATTTCACCTAGAATGTATCTATACATTAGTGAATGTATCAATACATTCACTTATGAATCGATACATTTTGGCTAAAAATCATGATTTTTGCAATGACATAATCCTATATCAATATAATTGGCAAATATATCAATACATTGCATTTTGTATTGATAAATTTAGTGGAATTTTGAATTTTGATAATGTGGAGGCACTTGTATCGATACATAAAGGCTATTTATCGATAGATACATGCAACAATGCAAATTTTACGCACTTTTAGCTCTCTAAATAATTTACCTTAGCTAGAAATGATGGTAGATGGATCCATACTTACCCTTTTGAGTTTGTTGATGCCTTTGGATGCTTGAATGGAAGCCTAGGCAAAATTTTTTCTATTAAATATTTATAATTTTAAAGTTTATATTTGCATATAAATATACGTAAATTTATATAATGAAGGTATATTGCATGTTTATATAATATATATTTATTAATGAACTTGAATAGGCTAAAAGTATATATATATATATGTATGAAAGAAAAATTTTACAAACACTGATAAACGAAAATAGTATACCAAAACACATTGGTATTAGTATGTACCAATATCAGAACAAAAATAGTACATCCACCGATACAGTACTGGACCACCTTCGGCCAAACATAAAGATAAAGAAAAGTTAAAACTTTTTTAAGATCAATTTCTTGATCTTATATAACCAACAATCAAAAGATATATGTATAATATATTCATTTGATGAGCCATTAAAAGATAAATGATAGTGTAATAAAAAAGTTTAAAATTTTTTTGACCAAGAATAATAATTATATTTATCTAAAAATTATCATGCATAAAATTAAGTTATAAACAAAATAAAAAAGCCAAATAAATATAAACTTTATTTTAGAGATCAATTTAATTATATTTAATACTTAAATACGTATATGCATATATTAAGAGAATTTCTAAAATTTTTGGAGGGCCAAACCCCTTAAAACATAACTATCCTTTGCCTTCTTATGTACATACCAAAAGGAATTTCTAAAACTTTAGTGGGGAGGGAGGGGCCAAAGACCTCCCAACACAAGCTTACACTCCACTGCTAATAATAATAATATTTATGTCTTTCAAAGATTTTTTACAGAATATATATTTTTAAAAATAATCATCTATTCCGTTGTAAAGTTATCATTTTTCTTAAAAAATTAATTGTCTTTCTTAAAAATTACTTATTTTTTTAAGATACCCATATACAAAAATTTTTTTTAAAAAAAATTTAATATAAATTTTTTCATCCAGATCGTGGGTGTGCATGTATCTAGCATATCTAATGTGCTTATTGCTAACATACCAGCCCTAGTTATATCATTTTCCACCGTAGACGCTACTCCGTAAGAGAATAATATGATACTAGTACTTAATTACCTTTATACCTTTAAATTAATGTTAATGTTTTTCTTTTTTCTTTAAAAGGCCAAATTTTATAACTGCAGAGAATCCATACTGTGAAAGATTCAAGAAACGTAAAAAAAAAAAAAAAAACCTGCATTTCAAGTAATTTTTTGTCGTAGAAAAACCTACTTAATTAGTTATCTATTGTCCCATATCATTAATCTAAAAGGGTTATTTTACATTTGGCATTCGAATATGATTAAATTTTTAATTAGATAGTTAAAGAAAATGATGAATTTAAGTAACTTACATGAAAGAAATATAACAACGCATTAATAATACAATATTTCATAATTCAACATATATATATATATATATAGAAATGTCCCTTTTCCATCGAGTTAGATGGCTTAATTAGATGCATTTGCATACCAAAATGACTTTGAATCTTGTTTTTGCATTAAACTTTTCTCCATATTTTGTCAGTCATGGTTTAGTAGTGGAGATGTGCTTCTATCACCACCTTTCAACGTAAGCCATACCTATCTTTTAAAATATCTCTCCTTAAAGAATCTTAAGATCGACTTGCCAGCTTTGTTCGTCTTTGGCGACTCCTTAATTGACTCTGGGAACAATAACTTCCTTCCAACTATAGCCAAAGCCAATTATTTTCCATATGTAATAGATTTTCATGGAAACCCTCGTAGTAGAGTCCCTAATGGTAGAACGGTTGTAGATTTCATTGGTATGTATGAATAGTACATTTCTTATTAATTTTTGGTCAAAATCTGAATTTGGATCTTTCTATCTCAACTTTATAAGTTTAATCCCTTTAATTTTAATTTTAATTTTAATTTTAATTTTAATTTTAATATATTTAGTCAAAGTTTATATTCTCTATTTTTTATGCCTACGTCCTTCACATCTTTCATTTTTTGTTTGGTTTGATTCCCTATTGAGTATTGATTGTTACATATTTTCCAAAATTATTTGTTGGGTAATTTTAGCTGCACAACTTGCATTAAATTTATGTATGGTTAATATAGTATTGTTATTACAATTGGAAAAAAATACAAAAGGTAAAGTTCATTTTCTTCCTATGTTTTTGCCAGCATGACACTTAGCTCTCTATACTTTTTTCCTAACACCTGTACCTCATGTGGGTTGACGGATAGATAAAAAGAGATAAAGCCATTAGAAAAATACTAATGTAGTGTAATGGCGCAATGGGTAAAATGTCATATATGCAAAAATATAAAGGGTGAAAATGGACATTTTATATTGAAAATTTAAAGGTGTAACCCTATACCAAATAGAATGCAACCCCAAAGGTATAAGCGCCAGATGATGGGTTTTTTTGTCACTAAGTCAAAGCATAAGAGAAAAAAAATAAAAATTTTCCAATAAAAAACAATTTGAAAAAACTATGTTTAAAGAATATTTTGAAAATTATTATGAAAAGTATGTTTTAAAATTTTGAGTATTTGATATTACCATAAAAAATGTAAAAAGTTAAAATATCTAAAAATAACATAATATCAAAAAAGTAAAAAAAAAATAGTTTTTTAGTTTATAAAAAAAGTTTATTTTTTTTATTGCAAACATAATGTTAAATAATCCTATGACGGTGAGGAATCCAAGATACATACTGCGTTCTCTTTGAATTGGTTAATATTTTGTGCAAAGAGAGAGATTCTTTGATGAAGAGACTAAAGTACATATATTTTGCAAACGCCGAGTTACAAGAGACTATAAAATACTAATTTTTTTCAATTTTTAGTTAATGCAGCCCAAGTTTTTGGCTTGCCATCCTCTCATTCGGTGCTTGGACTGTCTAAGGCCAACAGATATAAAACATTGAATAGGGTTAATTATGGATCTGCTGCCAGTGGCATATTTCGCTCCTCCCCCTGCTGTGGCACAACTTTTTGTAAGCTATCTTTAACTTAATAACTTGGTGGATACAGAATTTAATCTATATTTAAACTAATTATAAAAGTTTTGATTCAATTTACTATTATAAGTCAAGTGATGCTAACTCAATTATTAAACTTACAAAAATAATCAAATTTAAGTTATAATGTAAATTATTATGAAGGTTAGTTTTGCTTTTTACCTCTCAAAAAACTATAAACATAAACCTATCAATTAAGTGGGTTAGGTTACTTTTAGGTTATATTGGCTTTATTCAAGTTAGGTCAATTCAGGTCAGAATTGACAGATCTAATGACACATATAATAGTATCATATAAATTCTTTAATAATACATATATGACATCATCATATAATTTTTTTATTTTTTAAAAATAAAATTATCTACATATTTTACTTCATCAAATAACTTTTTTAAAAAATTTATGTAATACATAGTGTTATACATGGGATAATGTATTTGATAAATTAGTGAAAATTCCTAATTTAATTATTTAATATTTTTAATGTCATTGATAATTTATTTTAAAAGCAGCTTGAATGAAAGATTTTAAGTGAAAATTTGTTAAAAATCTTGAATTGCTAAAGCTACTTGATGAAATAAATCAATCTTAATTAGAAAAATTTTATTTATCAATTACATTAATCTTAGATTTTTTAACATTTTTATTAATGTAAAATACATAGAAATAAAAAAATCTATTTATTATTTTATTTTTAATAGAACTCTAAATGATTTTATAGAAATAATGCACTACTTATTCCTTTCAAAACTAAAATTGAGTAATTAATTGGGGGTCAACTTTTCATTCTATAAATTGGGTTTTCACTTTTCACCATAACTTCACTATCGTTTATAACAAGGGGTGACAAATTGGCTAGTTTTGGTGGGTTTGTTTCATTTTAGGTTCAAAACTTTTTTTAAGGTTAGATATTGTTGAGTTTGAATTATTTTGAGTTTGAATTTTTTTACATTTGTATCATTTCAATTTTGGTTTGTCTCGAGCTAAGACATATGCGAATGTTTTTCAGATATTTTGGAAATTTATAAGTTATAAACAATTTTTATGTAATAATTAATTTTTTGCATTATCATTAATTAGTTTGATAATTTAAGATAAAAATTTGATAAAATAATAAAGTTACAATTATAAAAATTGGTAAATATTTATATAAAAAATTTATATTGTAATTTTTGTCGCAACATATCAAATACGAATTTAGCTACTAAACAAAACTAAGGGAGTTGCTGCTAATTTTTTATGAGATGTGAT
>JBBYHK010329244.1:0-10384 GCA_038382065.1 Adansonia grandidieri | reverse complement strand
TGGTATTAATTAAACACAAATTAAAATAAAATAGAATAAAACCCTGTAAACCTCATTATAACTTTTTAAGTGTGGTTGTTTGATAAATTTGTATAATTAAATTAATGAAAATTAATTATTTTTAATATTAATTTATAAGGATTTATATTATTTTTAATTAAATTTAATTATATATATTCCTTTTAAAAAAGGTTTTACATTGTAATTCTAATTCTAATTCTAATTAATTGTACTTCATTCTTACTAAGCTAATAAAACAGACTACCCTGTCAAATTACGTTCCAAATCTACGTTCCGTTTCTGATATCCATGTTTCAGGCAGCACTCATCTACAATTATTACTTACAGCTTTCTCTTGCCTTTTGTCTTTTTTCTTTTTCTTTTTTTTTGTCCTCTCTCTCTTTGGTGTTGGTTATGTTACCCACATTGTCTGTCAATGCCGTTCTTCTTGTCTACTTAATTTGAGCTATAGTTAACGGTGTCGAACATTAGGGTGAGAACCACGGAGAATTACTGAGAGTTACAGAAACGGGTAATTGATAAATAAATTATTTATTCTTTTATAATAAAAATTTTATTAAAAATGGAATGAAATATTAAACATTGCTTAAACAAGATATGTCATTAGATTTATTCATACGATCAAGCTGCTCTTTTGCATCGTAATCATATTTGTTTGTATATTAATATCATATTTATATAATTTTTTCATATCGTATAATAATTTATGTTGTATGTTGGTTATTTTTCTTATTTCGTGTAATTATGTCATATCCAACATTGTCAATATATTGAGTTTAGCTGATAAAATTTACTAAATCTTAATCCACTTTATTCCAATAGTTAAACTAGAAAAATATTATATATATTTTTTTATCAGATCAAGCGACATTTATACTGACCTAGGCATGTTATCAACACTTTACATACTTGCTTAAGCATGATCCAAACAAAAATTCAGGCTCAAAATTCTATCTAGACCAATTAAATATCACTAAATGTTATAATCTAAGCTTGTCCACGGGTCAAACGCTTGTTTGATACTTAAGAAGACTTGGATAAAAATATTAAGCTTAAAAAATTTGCTTGGGCAAAAAAATAAAATTCATTTAAAAACGGGTTGGACCTTAACTATAACATTCAAGGTTCAATTAATGCAACCTTTTTTTCGATAATATAAAATATATTATTTTATATTTATAAGATAATAATGTAAACTAAAAGTGTTCATAAATTAAGCTACTTGCCTAAGCTCGAAGGTGAGCTCAATATTTGAGAGGAAAAATAGGCCGGGGAAAAAACACTGGCTCCAACTTTAACGCTCCAGCCTTATTGGACCTGACCAAGCTAATTTTTCAACTTATATATATTTAAAGATCTCGTGAGAGAAGGAGCAGTAACAAGTCTTGGGAGAAGATGAAAATGGAGCTTAAAAAGAGATTTCTACCAGAACACTATCGCCAAGAAACTTTTCTCAAGTTTCATAATCTAAAGCAATCTAGCTTGACCGTGGAAGAATACACGATGGAATTTGAATTTCTTATGCTAAAGTGTGATATTACTGAACCTGAAGAGCAAACAATAGCCAGTTACTTGGGTGGTTTACAAGAAGAGATTGCTAATGCGGTTCGATTGCAGCCTTATTGGACTTCCAATGATATGAGGAGGCTTGCTTTGGTTGTCGAGAAGCAGCAAAAAGAGACTAGAAAAACTAGCTTGAGATCAGTATTGAAGGATAGCCCTTCCAACTAGGGGAGTACATTCTCTAAGAACACTGCAGCAGCAGAGTCGTCAACTTTTAAGGCTCCAAAGAAGGGAAGTGCTGGGTCTAGTTCTAAAACAGTTGATTCCTCTAATTAGAATTCTAAGAAGTGCTTTAAGTGTTAAGGCTATGCGCATATAGCTTCAGATTGTCCAAATGGCAAAATTGTCTGCGTTATTGAGGAAGTGATGGATAGTGAAGATGATCTGCCAATTGAAACACATCCAAAAGATGAAGTGACTTATGCTGATCAGGGTGACTTACTTATCATTTAAAGAAGTTTGAGTGTTGTTCCCTAGAATAATGGTCCGTTCTAGCGTATTTTACACTTGTTGCAGTGAAAATGGAAAATTTTGAGACTTAGTCATTGATAGTGGTGCTTGTGCTAATCTTGTGTCTACCGATATGGTGAGAAGTTGCAACTCAATAGAATCATTCCCTTATCCTTACAAGTTGAGATGGCTGGACAAGAATTATGAACGAAACGTAACTAGTAGATGCCTTGTTTCATTTTCTATTAGGAAAAAGTACAATGATTAGGCTTGTTCTGATATTGCTCCTATGGATGCATGTCACTTGTTGCTTGGTTGTCCATGGCAGTCTGATAGGAAAACATAATATGGTGGCTTTAAAAACACTTAATGCGCGTTCGATTTAAGAAAATAAAATTGTTTTCTATTTTTATTTTTATAGAAAATAGAGAATGCTTAAGAAAATTTGTTTAGTTAAAAAAATAGAAAATGCTTTTTGAAAAACAAAAATGAAAACAAGTCAAAATTAGAGAACAAAAAAAGATATTTTCATCATTTTCATTGAAATCAATTAAAAAATGGAAAAAATGAAAACAAGGGATTTAAAAATTGTTAATTGTACATCTAGAAGACATAGGTTCGAGCTACTAGATACGCAAGAATGATTTTTTTTAATTTCTTCAATAGGCCTTAGATATTTTAGTTAGGCCATTTTAGAATATTCAAGCAAGAATCAACCTCTTTAAAATATCATAAAATATTAAGAATAATATTACATTTTAAATATTTATGAAAACTATTTATTTTTTTATACAATTACAATATAAAATTTACATTTAAACTCATATCAATTTAGAAGTCTCAATAACATAAAATTTTTAATAAAATTACATTTACAAGAGAAATAAGAATAATTGGTAATTAATTTTTAATATATACAATATATAGTAAACAAATAAGAAATTAGCATAAAGAATTGATCGAAAGGAGCTGGAAATTTATGAAATATTGACTATTTTTTTAGTTAAATTCATATATATAAACCTTCAATCTTTTTCAAATTTGAAAATATATGTAGTTACCAAACAAGTTTTTACTACTTTATTTTTGAGTATAGATTTTCATTTTCTTAAGCCAAATGCATTTTCAAAATTAAAAAAATAGAAAACGAAAATTGTTTTTAAATAAATGTAAAAAAATGAAAAAAAAAATATTTTTCAAACCAAAGGAGCCCTTATTCTTTTGTGAAAAATGGTGCGAAGATCATTTTAGGCCCTTATACACTTGGATTTATTTCCAAACCTTCTAAAGGGATGGAAACACTTTTGATTACTAGTTTTGAAATAAAAAAAAAAAAAGGAAACTTGTTGATAGTTTGGATGTGGCTTATGCTCTTGTTGTGTTTGAGAAAAATGTTAGGGTAAATGAGTTACCTCCTTAAATGAAACCTTTGCTTGATGAATTTCATGATATTGTTCCTAATGATATCCCTCATGGACTTCCTTCAATGAGGGATATTCAACACTACATTGATTTCATTCAAGGGGCTATTCTTTCTAACAAGGTAGCCTAAAAATGGACCCAAGTAAATATGCAGAGTTACAAAGGCAGGTTGGTGAGTTGGTTTCAAAAGTATTGGTTAGGGAAAGTAATAGTCTATGTGTTGTACTAGCTTTTCTTGTTCCAAAAAAGGATGGTTCATGGCGAATGCCCATTGATAGTCGAGCAATGAACATGACTACAATTGGCTATCCCTTTTCCTATTCCACAGCTTGATAATTTGTTAGATCAGCTTCATGGTGCTACCATTTTTTCAAAGATTGATCTTAGAAGTGGCTACTACAGATCAGAACAAGAACGGGTAATGAATGGAAAATAGCTTTCAAAACAAGGGATGGTCTTTATAGATTGATGATTACGCCATTTGGCCTTTTTAATGCTCCTGCTTTCATGAGATTGATATATGATGCGTTTAAAACTTTCATTGGAAGATTTATTGTTGTTTATTTTGATGATATTATTGTATATAGCATGGATAAGGAAGAGAGTCTTAGTCACCTGCATGAGGTGTTTCAAGCTTTGAGGAGTCAAAAGTTGTACGCTAACTTGAAGAAGTGTGAATTCTTCACTAATAACCTTGTTTTCTTGGGCTATGTTGTGTCAAGCGAAGGAGTAAAGATGGATCCTAGCAAGATTGAAGCAATTTTTAGTTGGCCGATTCTTAAATCGCTTCATAATGTTCAGAGTTTTCATGGCCTAATGTCTTTCTATCGTCGTTTCCTCAAAAATTTCAACTGTATAATTGCTTTTATCACTAAATGTTTGAAGGGAGGCAATTTTAAGTGAACTAAGGAAGCTGAAAAGAATTTTAAGCTTATAAAGCAAAAGGTAATCAATGCATCTATGCTTTCTCTACCTGAAATCAATCAAGTTTTTGAGGTTGAATATGATGCTTTAATGTTGGCATTAGTGTTGTTCTAAGTTTTTGAGGTTGAATATGATGCTTTAATGTTGGCATTAGTGTTGTTCTTAGCCAAGAAGGCAAACCTATCGCTTTCTATAGCAAGAAACTCAGTGATTCAAGAAGGAAATATTTATTATATGATAAAAAGTTCTATGCCATTGTTCGTGCTTTAGACATTGGTGCCAATACTTGCATTTGAAACATTTTGTTCCATATTCAAACCATGAGGATTTGAAGTTTCTTTACAGCTAACAAAAACTTAATTGAAGGCATGCTCTTTGGGTAGAATTTCTGTAAACTTTCAATTTTTCCATTGAGCACAAATCTAGAGTTCAGAATGCTGCTGCTGATGCTTTGAGTCATGGACATGCTTTGTTGACTAATTTATAGGTGGAAGTGGTAGATTTCGAAGTTTTGAAATATCTCTACATGCATGATGGAGATTTCAGCAAGATATAGGCAGAATGTGATAGTTGTGTTTCGAGGCATTTTGCTATGACAAATAGTTATCTTTTCAAAGGAAATCACTTATGCATTCCTTAAGGTTCTCTAAGAGAGGCTATTATCTTTGAAGCTCACAGTGGTGGACTTGGTGGACACTTCAGAAGAGACAAGACACTTGCTACTATTTAAAGTAATTTCTATTGGCCAAAGATGGAAAGATATGCTGTGAGTTTCATATGGTGTTATAGGACATGTCATATTGCTTAATCTTATAGTCAGAATACAGGCCTTTACACTTCACTACCTCGTACCTAAAGCTCCATGGGAAGTGTATTTGTGCTTGGCTTGCCTAGAAATTCAAGGAAAAAGATTCAGTAATGGTTATGGTTGATATTTCTTTAAGATGGCGTACTTTGTTCCATGAAGCAAAACTCTTAATTCTACTAATGTTTCTGATTTATACTTCAAGAGATTGTTAGACTTCATGGCATTCTGAAAACAAACACTTCATATCAAGATTCTAAGTTCATGTGTCATTTGAGGCCTACTCTTTAGAAGAAGCTTAGAACTCATCTTCAATTTAGTACTACTTGTCATCTTTAAACTGCAAGCAAATAAAAGTAGTAAATTAGAGTTTGGGGAGTCTTCTGAGAAGTTTGGTGAAGAAAAATATTCGAGATTAGTTATAGAGTATTGGTCGTAGCTAGATTTGCTTACAACCATTCTATTAGTTAAAGTATTGGTCGTAGTCCCTTCTAAGTTGTGTATAGATAGAATCCATTGAGTCCATTAGACTTGATTCCCTTTCCTACAAGTCAGAATTTTAATGGGGATACTGAAGAAAATGCCAAATAATTGAAAAAGTTGCATGAACAAATTTGATAGAAGATTGAGAGCCAAAATCATAAGTATCAAGCTCAAGCCAACTAGCATCATAGGTATATTGAGTTTAAAGAAGGTGATCTAGTTTAGGTGCACCTGGGTAAGGAGAGGTTTCCACAGGGTAAATTCACTAAACTCAACCATAAAGCAATGGCTTGTTTAAAGTTTTAAAACAAATTGGTGAAAATGTCTACAATATTAAAACTTCTTACACACTTGGATATTTCAAACACTTTTAATGTGGATGACCTGTCTCCTTTCCATTGTGATGATAGTACATATGACTTAAGGATGAGTCTTTTCCAACCAGAAAGCATGATACGAGAGTGTCCGCAAATAGGCCTAACGATATTGGACTACTTGATTCGAGTTAGCTAGTCAAATAGGTAAAGTTTGCCATCAATGGGCTAACTTTGAGCCTAGTTTTGCTCTATTTAATTGCATGATTTCAAAGACATATCACATGTGACTTTTCAACTTTAGAACGTGATCTTCTTAGATTATCCAACCTTGCATGCGTTGGATCTATACCTTAAAAGCTATCGCTAGCTTAGTTTACCTATGCAGAATTTGCCTATATGTATTTTCAGAAGTAAAATATGATGTGCTATTTAATATTTGCCTAGTTTCTGGTAAAACCATTTATTTTTTCCCTAGATTCTAAACTTGGAGGGTTATTCCAAGTCTTCTATATATAGATCATTCAGCCATGCATCCAACAATATGAGAAGTATTATTTTGAATGAAAACTCTTTTGACTTAGCCATTCGGCATTCCTTTCAATTCTCTATCGATTTGTGAGTGGTTAACTATTTGCTTAAACTATGTATCACTAAAATGGTGATTTGATTTATATCCTTCGAGGATGGGTTATTCGTTTCTATATTTTCTAGGTTTTGTGCCTTTGAGTGGTATGCAAAACTATCATTTTGTGTGAGTGTGTTGTGTGAGATGTTGTTTCCTCTATCCCGATATTAAGCCCTAGCCAATTGGAGCTCGAGCTGACCTATGAATATATTCAGTGTATATGTTAAAAAAATATGTTAAATTATTCATATTTTAAAACTTAATAAAAGAAAAAAAATAATAAATTTTTAAAATATGGATAAGGTTAAGCTATTCATTTACAAATATAGAAAAACAAAATTTTATACCCATATTTTAGGCTAGGCCTAATTTAGGCAAGTATATTGTTGTTGATATTATATTTAAGCTTAGCCCGAACTTGACCCTACTCGACTCATGGAAAAGATATTGTTTTAAAAATTGTATACATTATGTAGTTTATATCATATAAAAATAGATATTTATAAGATTGTAGCGTAAACAATAAAAAATAAGTTATCTATATTTTAAAACTAAAAAAAAAATATAACTCGTTTTTTAAACTCGGATAAGCTTAGGTTATTTATTTACAAATATAGATGAATTTATGTAAAATTTGAGACTCATATTTTAAGCCAGACTAACTTGAACAAATATATATGATGTTGATACCATATTTAAACATGGTCTGAACTTAACTTAACCTTATAGATTTATGGACACATCTATTACAATCTAACCTATTTAGATAACCTTCATTTTTACCCAAAAAAAATTAAAAACAAAAACTCCATATTGTTATATTGTTGATAATACTTTTTCTTTCTTATCACATTTTAAGTAATATGTCTTGTCCAAAACAATCTTGATCTTATTAACTCTTACCTATATTATATATTGTTTATTTTTTAGGTCCTCGGGTGCCTATAAACTAGTGTAGTCGGTACCGTATCGATCGGTACGTATCGGTTTTGACATATAATGGTATCAGCAATAATTGATTTCATTTCAGTTTAGGTTTCGGTCTGTACCGACCGTACTGGTAGGTCTCAGCCTGTTTCGGTGGTACCGGCCAAAAATAGCTGTACTGACCAGTACATAATATAAACTTGTAAAAAAAAGTTAAACCAATATTAATCTTATATCTGATAAATATTACATATAATTACTCATAAATTTGATAAATCTTAGACATAATTACTCGTAAATTTAATAATTATTAGAAAATTTTAATTTTACTACTTAACTGATATTGATTTTTTTATATTTGATGAAGTTTTTTTATATAACATTATATATAATTGATGAATATTTAATATATAAATTTTATTTAATCTCATTTATTTTATTTTTGAAAATATTTTTCATATATATAAATTAAAAATATTCAAACTTCGATAAACCCAAAACGGTACACCGAAACACACTAGTATCGGTATGTACCTGTACTAGAACAAAAACGATATGCCCACCGGTATAGTACTGACTACCTTGTTATAAACACTAAATAAGGAGTCTTCAATTATTTTTTTAAGAAATTTTTTTTGGTATTTAGTATTATTTTTACTAAATTTAAAAAATATTATATTAATTATAAATTTCAAACAAAAAAAACTTGTTAAAATATAACATGAATTTTATATTTAAAAAAAAAAAAATTTCTTGGTCCGATAGAAAATATATTCCTAGTTTTAACACTAAAATAAAATGGGTTAAAATTTAAAAAATTTATCTACTAAAATTAACATATTAGCAATGTTAGATATTATACGAAAAAAATAATTAAAATGTAATATAAAATACGAGATGATATAAAAAATTATACTAACATGATATAATATATAAATATGTAAAAATTAATATAATATAAATTATTAATATATTAAAATTTATATAAATATATAATAATACACACAAAATAAATAACTTAATTTATAAATAAATCTAATAATATTTTATTTAATTTATTTTTAATACTTCGTTTTGATTAAAGCTTTTGCTATAGTGAAATAAATAATACTTTTCATCTATTTCCTCAATTCTCCATGCATCTCAGGTTCTCTACGGTCTCACCATCGTTGACACCACAGTTAACTGATGGGCGAGTGTGACAGTTGACAGGCGGTGGCAGGTCATAAAAAGACAAGCACTTTTCGACAAGGTAAAAGGCAGCAGATTTCAGTTTTGTCTCAGGTATATTGGGCCTATTACCTATGCATTCTAGCACAAGTCTTCCAACTCCCAATTTTTTCCATGATAGTTAGGATAGAAACGGGGAATTCAAACATATTTAAAACTAAACATAATAATTTATATATTTAAATTATATTTATATATTTTATTATATTATATTTATAAATAAAATATTTTATATTTTTATAAATTTTGATTAATTAAATTATTTATATTATATAAATTTTAAAATATTCATTTATTAATATTATATTTTAATTATTTTTTTTTATATCTTAAAAAACAACTGAAGGGATACTGGCCGTAAACGCTGGTAAATAATCCGCTAAGTTAGAATACTGAATATATGGGACATTTGTTGCATTCATGACCTCCAAAGTCCTATCTCCTGAACCTGTACTTTAATCTACTAATAATAAGAAATTTAGTCCGGAAATTCCCAACTCTCCAATTCTAAATCGAACAGATTCCCAAGGTCCTAAGTTTCAAAAGATGCCATAAAAACAAAATAAAATAAATTGACAGAATCACATATAGGTAATGGTAACCCTAAACCAAGCATCAAATAGAATAGCATGGAATTCTATCAAGTCAGGAAATGAAACCTGAGCATTTGGCTCAATCATGGCTAGTAATCACCCCTTTGAAAACTCAAGCACGAATCTTCTTTCCCAATTAAGGAGGGGAATAATGTCATATCTAGCCTCTCAATTATAGTAAATTATGTAATTTGATACCTATACTTTAAAAATGTTTAGTGGGTTGTGTTTACTTTAAAAAGGTGTGATGCATTACTTGTAATATCTTTTTGTCTGCCAATATAATCCACTCTTATAACAATATCAACACTTAAGGATGATATGAAGAATTTGCTTATGTGACATTGTAATGTATATTTTTTAAATATAAAAAATTAAAAATATGTTTTATTTTATTAAAAACATAAAACTAATTTTTAAATTTGTAAATTATTTCCTTTTTATTTTATTTTCTTTTCTCTCCCCTCTCCTTTTGATCTCTCCTACTCCTAGATGTTATAAAAATCAAATTGAACTAGTTAGTTCAATCAGAAATCGGCCGGTCCGACAATTCAATCATATGAATCTTATTGAAAATTCTATGAATCGCCTCAAGTCGAGACCGATATCAAAAAACAAGGTAAAAAATCAACAGAACCGGATTTCATCTTTCGGCCTTTTTATTAAAATAATATAAATTTTTTTTATTTACTGAAATCATTTGTTTTCAGATTATTTACGAAAATAGTTCAATTTTGAGAGAAATCGTCATTTGAATGACGATTTCTCAACATAAACAAAAAATTATAAAATTTAATTGAAAAATCGCTAAATTATTTGACGATTTCTCAATACATAAATCTCTTATTGGAAAATCGCCATCTGATTTGGCGATTTCCCAATATATAAATTTTGAAAAAATTTCAAAAAGAGAAGTAAACTAATAATTATTAAGAAAGAATAAAACAAAAAAAATAATTATAAAGAAGAAAATAATTATTAAAATTATTAATAAAAATTTTAATTATCTTTTTACTTCTAATTT
>JBBYHK010328915.1:10180-22108 GCA_038382065.1 Adansonia grandidieri | reverse complement strand
CCATTTTGTCAACACATGCATCTAAAGAGATGCAGGTGGCGTTGCTGCTTTGGATGGTCTGTTGACCATTGAAATATGCATTACATCTGTTGCAACGGATCACTCGTCCGATTTTTGTGGTGAAATGGCATGTCTGTGTGTGATTTGAATAAGGAGAAGCATGGCCATTACGAAATGGTTATGTTTAAGAGTCGTCACCATTTTGTTTTGGCCAGGCATGAATTTATAAAAATAGGTCATTTGAAAAAAATTTTAAAATCAATTAAGATTCTTTTAGAAAAGAGCAATTTTAAAATTTACTTTTAAAATCATAGAAAAATAAAATAGGTTCGAGAGCTAGTTATGAGTAAAAAATGTTAGAACACCCCCATAACACCTATTAATTAATACTTATTAATTATGTGTTATCTTAAATCTTGTTTAAAATTGGTTTTAGTTTTCAATATTTAAAAATAAATCTGTTTTCTAGAAAAATAAATGACTTTTTTTATGAAGGAATCGGAATACTGAGACTGAAAATTTTTACATATTCTCCGGCAAACCTAACAAAATAAGAAAATTTTATTTTTAAAATCATTCGATTCATCCATTTTTGAGAAGGATGTTCGGTTATTAACAATAATCGATAGAGCCTACCTATGAGCCTGACAGAGGATCCATAGAATACTTTAACTCAAGAATATTGGCTTGTTTATTTTCGCAAACACAAATGGGATATCTTGAATGCGTATCTTGCATGCATTCTAGCTTTTTTATTACAAATGCATAAGTTTTAGTTTAACGAGGAGTGAACAAAAATAAGAAAGTATGAATAAAGTCCCTGTACTTTAGAAACAAAATGTTTTGTTTTATAGTTGACAATTATTGTCATAACGTGTTGAAAGGTGAATTTTAGTATATTAGACTTAAAAAGATATTTTTTTTTGTTTTAAAGTGGAGTTGGATTGTCGGAGTGAATCGCTCATCTGACATTTACGTATGTCAAAAAATTGAAGTGGTCAAAAATCCTTTTAAGCTAGGTGTGATTGAACACCTATCAAAACTGATCCCTTTAAAATTTCACAATTAAATTTAAAAAGATTGCTTTGAAAATATACATTAGAACCAAAGAAAAATGAACTTGGGTTCGAAAGTTGGTTATGCAGGAGAAGGATTAGCACCCCATAACACCCTAAAATCAATACCTACTAGCCATATGTTATCTAAGTTAGGGTCTTGTGATTTTGATTATTCGATATTTAGCCATAATCCCTTAAATTTTGTACGACCTTAACCGTTTGGTGAATTGTAGAAGTTTTCTTCTTCTTCTTCTTCTTCTTCTTTTAATGATGATATTTGGAAGGGTATTTCTAAATTAAAGGAATTCTCGAAGTCCAAGTCATTCGAGAATATTGCCTTATTTTAATAAAAGTGGATTTAAATGTATAATCACGATAATTAGTAGTTGAACCATAAAGCCAATAAATCTAAACAATCATCTAATCAAGAATTAGCAAAATAGTTAGTATCATACCAATGGATGTACCATTTTTATTCTGATACTGGTATATATAGGTATCAGTGTATTTCGATGTACTATTTTAGGTTTACTGGATTTTGAATATTTTTAATTTATATATATGAAAAATATTATTAAATATGAAATAAATGAGATTAAATAAATTTCATATATCAAATATTTATCAATTATATATAATATTTTAAAAAAAAAACTTTACTAAATATAAAAAGATCAATATCAATCTAAGTAGGAAGATTGAAATTTTTTTTAATGATCGTCAAATTTACGAGTAATTCTGTCTAATATTTATCAAATTTATGAATAATTATTTTAATATTTATCAAATTTATGAGTAATTATGTCTAATAGTTATCAAATTTAATATCAATATCAGTTAAATTTTTTTAACAAGTTTAAGTCATGTACCGATCGGTATAAATATTTTCTATTGGTATGACTAAAAGAAGCCAATACTTTTTGGTACGATCAATACAGACCAAAACCAAAGTTGAAATGAAACAATTATTACTAATATTACTATGCTTCGAAGTTGGTACATATCGATCGATACGGCCAGTATCGATACGAAACTGATAATCTTGAGAATTAATCCAACAAATAAACAAATTAAATGAAAAGGGACTTTGCGATTATATACCTCAAAACATTCCAAGGACAATCACTTTTATAGAATTTGAGATGAGCTTAAATAAAATAGTGGTTAAGGCCTAAAATTCTTAATATAAAACAAGATGAGGTTTGAAAAATTGGAGAGGAAAATATACTTGAAGAAAATTTGAAAAAAGATTTGGGAATAAAATAATTGAAAGAAAATTTGTAATGTATTAAAAATGATATTTTAAAAGTATTTAAGAAAATAGTGTAATCCAAATCGAAAGTAATTTTTAAAGATTTTTTATTTAACTCAATTTTCTAAAAATCGTGAGCTTTGTAACAAGCCTACAAGGAAACTTCTAGGATACGTTTGTTAATATAAGATTCCCTTCAGCTTCAAATAAAATGAACTCTTGGATATAAAGTTTGTCATCTCAGTCGTTAACATTTAGGAAGAATTTCAAAAAAGTAATATGGAATGATAATTATGACAAAAAGGTAAAAGTGAAAAATATGGAAAAAATTAGTAATTATTAAAATTATTAATAAAACAATTGTAATTATAATTTAACCCTACTTTCTCTTAGTGTAAGAACTGACTCTCCCATATATATAAACTATATATATAAAAATTATATATATATAAAATGGTATTTAGAAATAATAAAATATTAAAGAATATTTTTTATTAAATCATTAATTATTATTTAAAAATAAAAAAATAAAAAATATTTTATATTAAATTTTGAAATATCATTTACAAATAACAAAAAATAAAAACTATTTTATATTAAATCCCAAATTATCATTTGCAAATGATAAAAAATAAAAAATAAAAATATATTTATATTAAATCTCAAATTAATATATATTATATATAATATTATATATAATATATTATAACATTATATATGTTAGGGATCGGCTCTCTTCTAAGAGAATTGACCCCTAACAAATTATATATAATATATATAATTATATATTGTATATAATTTATATATATTAAAAATATTATATTAAATCTCAAATTATAAAATAATCTCGAATTATATTAGATACTTGATTAATATAAAAAATAATAAAATTAAAAATTTAATATTAACTCAAACTTACTTTTTAAAAAATTAAAAATAATATATATTTTACATATATATATAATATATAATATAATACATTTATAATATAATATAATATAATATATTATTATAAATATATAGATTCGGCAAAGAGGTTAGAAGAATCAAATCCATGTTAATCAAGTTATCACTAGTCTATACATTCTTTTTCCTCGCCTTATCGATATTATAAATGGTTTGATCCTTAGTGGAAATCTTTACTTTTGACAGGCTTATTTTCAACTAGATCATACAACTTCATCTTGAGACCATAACCAAGAAAGATACATTGTTGAGTTTTGGCATCTAACTTGGACCTCTTATGTTTTAGAACATGTACAAATGCTTGCAACCAAACATACGCAATTGATCATAAGACATATCCTTTTCTAGCCAAAGTTTATCTAGAACATCACCTTACAACGGAACTTTAGTAGACTGATTAATCATATATGCCATTGTATACAAAACTTTAACCCAAAATGATTTAGGCAATTTTGCATCGAATGAAAACATCTAACCTTCTCAATAAATGTAAAGTTCATTTTTTCAACCAAGTCATTTAACTTTGGTGTCTTAAGAGGTGTCTTTTAATGGTTGATTCCATGTTGTTGATAATACTCTTTACATGGTCCACTATTTTCACTGCCATTATCATAATGGTTGCACTTCAACTTATTTCCTAATCATTTCTTAACTAAAGCTTCAAACCATTTGAACACATCAAACATTTGGTCTTTGGTTTTCAAAACATAAACCTAAAATTTTTTAGAATGGTAATCAATAAAGGTCACAAAATAAAGTGACCACTATGGGACCTTACCTTCAAAGGACCATAAATATCAGAATACGCCAACTCTAGTAAATATGATTTTTTTTAAAGGATGATGACTTTAAATTGAAACCATTCTTTGTTTTCCTACAAAACAATGGGTACAATTCTTCAATATAGCACTTTTTAAACCAGAAAGCTGATTCTTCTTAACTAAACAATTAAGCCGTTTTTAACTCATGTGACTATGTTGTGTATGCCATTGCTCAGTTGAATTATCATTCTTTGTCACATTCACAATGCCTTTAGAAGTTGAAGCCTTCTTTAAATACAAATTTGGACACTTCTTTCTTTAAGTAGCTACCAAGGAACTTCTAGTCAATTTCCATTGACCTTAATCAAAGGTATAGCAAAATCCCTTACCATCAAGCTTTCTCAATGATATTAAATTCAAATGGATATTTAGTGCATACCTAACATTTATGAGTAACACCTTTATTTTATTTTTAGTTTCCAAACTAACATCTCTCATGCCAAGAACCTATGCTCGAAAAAATTATCGGATGTATAAGATGTGAAAACTCTTTTTGAGACATGACATAAAGTAAAGCACCAATGTCTATTACCCAACTTGACGCATCACATGCCTAGTTGATCATATTCTTATCACAATTAACTAGTAGATAATCGGAGGTAGCATTAGCAATACAATGAGTATTTTTATGATCCCTCTTCTTTTGTTTATCACTACCACCCTTACTTTATCTCTTTCACTTGTAGCGATATTTCTTGATCTGGCCTATCTTGCCATAATAATAATAGTCAAGATTCTTGTATCTTAATCTTGACCTACTTTGGCTTCCATCTATTCCTTTTTGGCTTTTGTTTTCGTTTTTCCCCTTAGTTTTGGTAACTAAAACCTAGGATTGTGATGAAGAACCTTGAGGCCTTCTCACATCTTTACTCAAAATACTGTTCTTGGAAAGTTCCATAGTTATAACACCATTAAGGGTAGAATTAATATTTGAAACCCGAAAAGTTTCCTAAGAATTGGATTGAATAGCAAGCAACCAAAGCCTTATGATGTCATCATAAAATTTGGTGCCCATATTAAGCAACTAATTCATAACTCCTCAAAACTCATTCAAGTGACCAGCCATTGATGTTCTTTCTCTATACTTCAATTGCATCATTTTCTTAGGCAAAAATAACTTATTATTGTCGAACATTGAAGCATACAAGTTTTCAAGCTTGTTCCACAAAGCATGTGCATGTATCTCTTGATCAATGTGATTGTACATATTTTCCTTAACAAACTACCGAATAAAACCACAAGCCTGTTGATGCTCAAATTTTCATTCCTCATCACTCTTAGATTTGGGTTTTTGAGTAGCAAAAACAAGAAAATGCAGATCCTGAACAAATAACAGGTCATTCATTTTATTCTTTCATAATTATTAATTTATTTCATTTAACATAGTCATTTTACTTGCCCAATATGCATAATTACTCAACTCTATAGCATCTATTCAATACTAAACATAATGAGAAATGTGGAAGCACAATCGAATGTTATTTCTTTCCTAATAACCACAATAACTAACCATAATAGCACAATATTTTCTAATAACATAAAATCAACCTAGAATAATCACAAAGCATCAATCACACGAGACATAATTTTTTCTTGGAAAACCCTTTTAAAATAAAAGGTAAAAACCATAAGAGATTAAGAGTCCACTCAAAAGTTTCTTTATAACAAAAGTATGGCTACAAGATCACAATATATGGCCAGCACAATGAGTACATAACTCTACTTCTTGCTATCCATAAGTGATCTTAAAAACATAAGAGAAAGTTAGAGAATTTCACCCAAAAACAAAGGTTGCTCTTTAGGTCGAAGATCCATGAACTACAGTACTTATATGACAAATTTAATCACTCAAAATGAACATTTACAAGTTCTTTAGCCATTATTAAAAAATTAGCACAACCAGATTAATAATGACCTTTCAACTGTAAAGTTGATTAAAGCTGTGCACTCCAGAAATTTTTTACTCTAAATCTTTATCTCTTTTTTTTTTTCTTTTTGCCACTCTTAATGTTTCTACCTATTTCTCTTGATCGAAACAAACTAGGCAAAAATTTCTTTTTTACAATTAAAATGGAAAGGTAAAGTGAGCTTTTCTTCCACATGGAGAGACCTATAACCCAATTTATTGGACTAAACTTGGGTAAGCATTTTTGTAGTTTTGACCGACTTGACTCATCCTGAAGGAGGTTCTTGTTTAGGCCAAAGATCCATGGGTTATAATACTTAAATGACAAAGTTGATTATTCAAAACAAACATTTATGAATCCTCTAGCCCTTAGAAAAGAATCAACCTATTCAGACCATGGATAACCCTCCAATCGTTAAGCTAATCAAAGCTGTGCACATAAGAAATTTTCTACTCTTACTTTTTTTTTTCTTTTTGCATGACACCCTTATTGTTTTGATATTTTTTTCTCAATTGAAACTAAGCAGCCCAAAGAGCTTTTCTTTTGCACTTAAGGGGTTGGTTTAGATAATGTTTCATTATCATTGGTAATGGTTTCCCCCTGTAAGATGATGAAGGCAAATTCTCGTTAATCTTACATGAATGCGTTTGGTCGGACTGCCTTTTATTAAAGATGATCATGATTGGTTGGCTAAAAATGCAACATTATAAAATCTTCACATTATTAAAATACCTTTTCTTTCCATAAGCCATTCTTAGCAACATTAACTTCTAGACTACGTATACAAGTGAACAAAATGCAAAAATTTTGAAAACATCATATTTTGCTTTTAACTATGAGCCTTTGAATTTTATTAACTCTTAATCCTAATGCCTAACAACAAAATAATACCATTAACACGAGAGATAAAATGCAAATCATGCTTGTAGTGTACTGAAAAGTAATGCAAAAAAGATCAGGCACAACAATTAGCATCTATTTTACCCAACTCACTATTATCACAATAAAGTGTAATACATCTATTCATACCAAGAATTACCTCAAGGCCTCTAAGGAACTTACGAAGCCAAGTCACTTCCTTAGATGCTTTAAAGTTAACCACATATTTGACTTCTATCGTAGAGTCAACCATACAAGTTTGTTTTACACTTGTCTACATAATGGCGCCTCCTCCTAGGATAAATACACACTCGAAAGTTGATTTCCTCGAATCCCTACAAGTTTGGAAGTCTGAATCCATACATCTCACAGATGTTAAGTCCTTTTCGAAATATACCAAAATATAATTCCTTATTTTCTTAAGATATTTAAGCAAATGTTTTAAGGCTTGCCAATGCTTTTTACCAAGGTATGACTGATATCGACTTACAACACCAATAGCATAACAAATATCTAGTTATGTGCAAAGAATAATGTAAATAAAACTACACACAACAGATGTGTAAAAGACTTTTTTCATGTGCTCCCTTTCTTCAAATGTCTTAAGGTAATCATCCAATGAAAAAGTGAATCCTGCCATAGAGGGTTGTGAACCTTTCTTGGCATCTTAAGTTGCATATCTTAAAAAATAAAGCTTGGGACAAAAGGATCCTCCTGTTCTTTCATTCTCTAAAGAGACAAATGCCTAGAACATAATTAGCTTCCCCTAAATTCTTTATGTCAAATTGTTGCGGCAACTATAGTTTGACCGATGATAAGTTCTTTATATCATTCCCAATGAGTAGTATGTCATCGACGTATAAGACTAAAAAGACCACTTTACCTTCTTTAATATGCTTATAAACACAAGGTTCATCAACGTTTTGCTCAAATCTAGAGACCTTAATTGCTTGGTAAAATCTTTGGTTCTATGAACATGATACTTGCTTTAATCTATAAATGGATCTAAGTAGCTTGCAAACTTTTACTTTTTGGCCTTTTACTACAAACCTGTCTAGTTGCATCATATAAATGCTCTCGTCAAGATGGCCATTCAAGAATGTAGTCTTGACATCCATTTGCCAGGTCTCGTAATCGAGAGCTGCAATAGTGGATAGAAGAATATGAATGGACTTTAGCATCACAATAGGCATAAAGGTTTTATCGTAGTCAACACCAGCCTTTCTCGTGTATCCATTTACTACTAGTCTAGCCTTAAAGGTTTCCACTTTTCCTTGGGCACTCCTTTTTATCTTGTAAGCCCACTTATACCCTATGGGATTTACTCTTTTAGGAAAGTTTACAAGCTCCCAAACCAAATTGGATTTCATCAAATCCATATCAGTGTTGATAGCCTTTTACTAGAGCTTAGAATCAATATAACTCATAGCTTTATCATAGGTGACTGGATCATCTTCATGTTTTATGGCCTCAGATTGATAAATCTCACTATTGTACATGAAGAAATTAGGCTTCTGAGAAACTCTCCTACTATGATGAGCTCCTTAGGTGTTTGCTCATTTACATATCTTTATTTAGAACTTGGAATAGAATCTAAGACCAAAATCCATTGAGTAACTTTGTTTCCTGGCAGTTCCTCGAGCACCACTTTACTCCGAGGCTTAAAGTCATTATTGTAACTTTCCTTAAGGAAGGTTGCACAGGTTGATATAATGACTTTTTATTCCTTTGGGTTATAAAATAATCATTCCTTTATTCCCTTGGGATACCTTCCAAACATAACTCTGAGCAAGACTCAAACGTCTTTGCTTCCTTATCTAACACATATGCCAGGCACCCCCATATTCTTATATGTCCAAGGGAGGGTTTCTTGCCCTTCAACAACTCATATAGAATTTTAGGAACTAACTTACTTGGAACTTGGATTAGAATGTAACATGTTGTTTGCAGTGCATATCCCCAAAAGAATATTGAGAGTTCTAAATAATTCATCATGGATCATACCATAACTAGTAAAGTCTTATTTTCTCTCTCCTATACTATTTATGTTGTGGAGTACCTGATGTAGTTATTTGGGATAAAATCTTATTTTTTGCGAGGTATCTTAAAAATTCATCGGAAAAGTATTCACCACCTCGATCAGATCATAATATCTTAATGGATTTACCCAATTACTTATCCATTTTCGCACGATCTTCTTTGAATTTATCAAAGGTTTCCCTCTTGCAATGCATTGAAACATATATCCAAACCTTGAGTAATCATCTATGAATGTTACATGGTACTCATACTTTTCTCATGCTTTAACATTCATAGAACCACATATGTTAGTGTGCATAATTTTTAAAAGTTTATCGACCCTTATACTTTTTGCTCCAAAAGACCTCTTGGTCATTTAACCTTCAAGACAAGATTCACATTGTAGAAGGTGTACCTGCCGTAGAGATTGCAATGGATCATCATTTACCAATCTTTGAATCTTTTCTTGGCTAATATGACCAAGTCTTACATGCTAAAGGTATGCCTTATTAGAGTAAGAAGGTTTTAACCTTTTAAAGTTATTTGTTAATTCAGTGTCTAGTTGTGAGTACATCTTTGGTTTGAGTAAATAAAGATTAGTATCCATTCTTCCAAAATAGATAAAAAACTTGTTTTTATGAATTACTATAGTTTTATTAAAAAAAACTAAATAAGAATCTTTAATTAAACAAGAGATCGAAATAAGGTTCTTTTTAAAACTAGGAACATAAAAGTATTTTTTAACAAAATAAATCTAAATTCATCAAAATAAAATCCCACTACTTCTGCTAACACCACGCTTCCACTACCAATTCTTAATGAGATGTACTTGTCAAGAGACTTATCATTTCCTTAAACCCCTACAAAGAAACACAAACATGATTAGTGGATCCAGAATCAATGACCTAAGTGTCATTTATATCTTCCACTAAGCAAACTTTAATGTAAAGAAGATTCTTACCTTTCTTGCCCTTGGAAGCTAGAAATTCCTTGCAAGTCTTCTTAAAGAGACTAACCTTTCCACAATATAGGGATTTTAGGGCTCTTTTGCCTTTTTTTTTTCTTTTTCTTCTTTCCTTTGAATTTTTTTATTTTTGGAACCAAAATTAGAAGCAATAGCTCAATTTTTCTCCACGTTGGATTTGTGGCCATTATTAAGCATAAGCTTTTTAGCTTGTAACTCCCTCATCGGTGAGACCTAACTCTTTGCTTCCCAGATTATATGCAGCACAAAAGCCTACAAAATCCTTAGAAAAAGTTTTAAACACCATTTCAATTGGGGTGTTATATCCCAATTTAACACCATTTTCAGTAGCCTCAGTAACGTATCTTATAAGTGTGAGCATATGATCCTTGATTAGAGTTTTTACTTTTGCTTACAGTTCATTAAATTTGTAATAGTGAATTGTCTAGCCAACTTGACTTGGCCTCTGAAATATCCTTCAAATTATCCATGATCTATCTAGTTGTGATAGAGTTTTCATGTTGCTTTTGCAAAGCATTTAACATGTTAACCAGCATATAGCAAAATGTTATGTCATTGGACTCTTTCCAATGAGTGTAAAGTGAGAAAGCCTATCCATTAGATGCATCATATGGAGGCTTGGATATGTAAGGTTCATCAAGTACAAACTTATGTTTCTCACAGTTGGGAACGATTAACAGATTTCTTTCTGAGTCTTTAAAATTATCACCATTCAATTTGTTATAAGTGAGAATTTGAATGAAAGGTGTAAGTGACATTTTGAACTAAAACAAATAAAAATGTTTGAAACATTTACAATCATGCTCAAGTAAATATAAATTAGATATTTAGCAATTTAACATAGATATATATATATATTTTTCTACACTAAATCCTTACAAAAATGTAGCATTGCAATGGTACCTTTCAGTATCTATTGTCTTAAGCCACTGAGGGGTGATCATATTCAAATAGCTGAAAACATGGATCCCATCCACTTAATATATGTTACCTTAAATCCTCTTCAGTTAAGACATATATTAATAACCTTTTATTTGGCCACTAGTTTAACTAACAGAGATATGAGGGTAGGTTATGATTAAACCAGTCTTAAGTGTATAACCATTGTTTACGAAACCCGATCAATGCATTATTTAAGTCATTGAGGGATGATCTCGAATAGAACATGCCCAAGCATGTTTTACTTATAATAGATCCAATTTAGTATATTGGCGATAATCAACCACCTACCAGGGGGGATGGCCAGGGCAGAACTGGCGCAAGGTGCTACCATATAGATCAACAATAGAGGCAGTGGGTTTTGTTTGAAAGCCTCTCCCACTCAATATTTTAAAAAACATGTAAGGTTTTAATATGCATGATTAATATAAGTCAGAATGGCCTTCACCTATTTTATATGGCATGTTATCAATCATATACATATATCCATCAACAAAACATATAGACAGAAAAATATTTAACCAGTCAAACCATGATCCCATCCTAGAAATAAAAAAATAAGATTACAAAAATTTCATCCAAAACATAACTTGAGTCTTAAGCTTTTTGCTCCATCTTCATGCATTGGTTTTCATCCATTTAATTTGTTTGTTCATGTCCATAAAATATTTAGAACTAACCATCTTTATAATCTCATAAAAAATTCAGATTAAAATATCTATCCTTTACTAGTTACAAGCTTGAGCCTAATTCTCATGAAATTTTCGACAAATAATGCTCAAAAAATTCATTGAGGTCCGAATTTCAAATTTTTTCACAACCCATATAGGCTCGGTACCCAGATACTAGGCCTCGGATAAGCCTAAAACAACCACCAGGGTTCAAGCCCCATTGGCATAGTGGGCCACCCCGCGTATGTGCTTGCACACCCAAGGTGAGCATGCCTTGCACCCTTAGGGTGGGTGGGTGACTGCCCTGCACCCTTGAGGTGCACACCTCGTACCCCTGGGGTACGTGTGCCCCACCCTTCAGGTGGGTAAGTACGACGCACCTCATAACCCTAAGGTATGTGTGCCCCACCCCTAAGGCAAGTGGGCACGAG
>JBBYHK010328805.1:0-25593 GCA_038382065.1 Adansonia grandidieri | reverse complement strand
AGATTGAGGTCCTTTGACTCCTCAATTGCAGTCACTTTAGCTTTCCATGACTTAGGAAGGCTATTCAACATTTTTTTTTGATATTTGTTTTTTCATCTGAGATCTGCCCTCGAAATTGTGCTTTTTCTATTACGTGTATCTGTGGCCAATTAAGTAGGACTAAAATTGTTTTGAAAATGTTCAGCTTATCTAAAGAAGTCAAGCCTTATCGAATGGTTGCTAGGTTATTAGTCTCGGGTATTTTTGGACTGTTTGGAAATGAGCTCAGACAAAATTAGGTGTCAACAACAAGTACAAGGACTTTATGCCAAAAAGATCAATGCGCAAATGACCTTTAACAATAAAAGAAGCAGTTGATTTTTGAAAATAAAACATTTGGCCTCAATAACCCTTGAATCCAAACATGAAAAACTTGATTTTTCCTTAGTTGATTTTTGAAAAGAAAACATTTGGCCTTAATAACCCTTGAATCCAAACATGAAAAACTTGATTTTTCTTTAAGATTGGAAGACCAATGGTTGAAAAACCTTATGTCCATGTTAATCTTCATTTATTAAGGTTAACATACCCTTAACTTGGGGGTTTTAGGAAAATAGTTGTTTAACAAGCATATTGACAAGCATGAAATGAACTAAATATGATGTTTTTGACAAATAAACATAGTAAACATGTTTAAGCACATAAAGATGACGTTTTGGTATGAAAGAGATGACAAAACCCAAGGAAATGATCAAAAAGATGCATGGAGATACTAAAATATTTTTATGAAGACATGAAACATGGTATCAGTAAGGAAGAGAATATTTTTCGTGACATAAGTATTTGCTGGAAATTTCAATGATAGTATAAAGACATGATTTTTAGGTAGGAAAAATGCCTGAACATGTTAAAATGTGCTTATAGAGGCGTAAAACATGAGATGAACATGGAGAATGCTTTCATGACATGAACAAAATATAAAAATTTCATGAAAGTGTAGACACTTCAGTTTGTCTGAACCAGTTTTTAGTATCGTAGGAGTTAGGTAAAAGATGACAAAATCAAAAGAATAGAAATAAAACTGGGGGACGATTGTTGCCCAACAAAAAAGTTTTTTTGGGGAAGGTCTAAAATTCGTGTGGATCACTTTAAAGAAAAATGCAAAAACAAGGCATCAAAGGTCATTTTTAGGGTGTCATTAGAGTCGTTCAAGTGAGTACGCAAGCCAATTTTCCACTCTTTATGACCAAGATAAAAAACTCGAGAAAGCTAAGGTATGTGCGGGTCACATAGGTGTTTAAACATTATCACGAGGCTTTCACGTTACGAAAGTTTTGAATTTCCACCTGTAGTATCGATACATGAGGGTATGGTATCGATACCTAAGGTGTGGTATTGATACCTAGCATGATTGTATCGATAAAAGTCTTAGCAGTAGCTAAAGTTGTGATTTTTTGGCAAAATATATCGATACGCAAGCATGAGTATCGATACAAGGCTCAAAGTCTCGAAACTAGAAATAATTTATGCTCTTAGTATCGATACAAGTATCCCTATATTGATAGTCATGCATAAAATTTGCCTTGAGTATCGATACAAAGTGATATGTATCGATACATACAGGCCATTTTGGCTATTTTAAGCCATCTTTCAGCTTTCGCATTACCCATTTAAAATCCAATTTAAACACATGTTTTGCATCAAGAATCATCAAAAATCATAACAGGTTTCATCTTTGGGCTCGTAATTAGATTTAAACAAGTTTCAAAGCCCAATTTGTAAAAGACAAAGGTTACTTTCATAAAGATAATAGCCTGTTGAAGGACAGGTCAAGCTTTTCAGATTTCAAGTGGCCATAGTCTTTCAGCACACCACCCTGCATGGCAGAACCAATACAATGGGGGGCAGATTGAGCATGTTACCTGGATGTCTCCTTGTGCAGAGAAGAAAACTCAACAATGCCTTTGGTTTGTCTCCTAAAGTCATTGGCTGGGCATGAAGATAAATAGGGACATGTTTGGCTCAGCAATGGGACTTTTAAAAAAAAAAGCCTCCCATAAAAATTCCCAGAGCTATTCCTAAAAATTCTCAGCCATTTTCAGCCCCATAAACACTTTCAAAAATACTATTTCATTGACCTCCATACTCTATTCCCGTAGCTACCCCAAACCACCATTGGAAAACCTTCAAGAACCCAACTTTCCACACAATTTGGTCCTTACAAAGCCTTACCATCAATCATACCACCAAAAAGCTACTTCCTTTCATCCTTTTCTTGCTAAATAATAGCAAAGAGAGGGAAAAAATTAAGCCTACAGTCACAATTTTGAGAAAAAGGGAAGTTCAAGTTTTTTGTATATCCCCTCTAGTTTGATCTTTGAAGTTTTTGTTTTGTCATTAACATCATCTTAGTAAACCTTTTTTTATGCTTTCATGGCCATCTTAGGACTCCCATGCATTTTTCGTGGCTTTGGTTGTGGTAGTTTAGGATCTTGATGTTGTTCTTGGTGCCTTCATGCTGTTTGGTTAACTAAGCATGCTCTTTTGCATTTTCATCACCACAATAGCCTTTGTCCATGTACGTCTTGCCATGTTCTTTCTATATTCATCTTTTTGTCGCATGTTTAAATATGCATTTTAACATGATATAAGTATGCTCATGCATTTCCTAGAAGCTTGATAGGCTTCATGAAATAAAAATGCCTTTTTTTGGCAAACTCTTTTTAAACTTGTTCATCCCAAGTATGTTCATGCATCTATTTATCATCTTCATGCATTTTTTGTCATCTTTTCTATGAAAAATGTCATCCTTGCTTGTGCATATATGTCCTCCATAGTCTAAATCGTTTTATGGTACTTGTGTTGAGATGCATGCTTGAGTGCTAGAAAACCCGATTTCAAAATATCCCCCCCAAGTTAAGCACATGCTATCTCCCATACATGGAGAATAACATGGGCTTAAGATTTTTATGAAGTTGGTTTTCCAACCTTGGGGGCAAAGCAAGTATTCAGTTCTAGATTCATGGAAGAATGATTATAAGAGTATCGATTTTTCAAAAATGAAATGAAGTCTTTTAGTTAAAAAAATGTGAACCTTTGGTCCTTAGCCAACCACCCTCATAGTGGCATGGTTAATAAGTTGTTCTATCATCCTAAACTACTCCAGGATTGTGGAATGAACTCGTGACGCTTATGTCAACCTCTCATCTTGGTTACGAATGTTCGAACATCCATGGCCCGAGCTTAACCCAAAGAAAAACCAAAATACTGAACACCTCCCCTATTTTGTTCTGGCAGCACAGTGGCCTGGTTTTGAAAAAATATTTAAAAGATCAAAAATGATTTATTCAAAATGTGTTGGTATTTTCCCCTTAAAGGGTTTTGAATTACCTTTTCAACGATTTCTCATTTACCTTTCAATCATCTTGGATGAAATAGTTATGATTTTTCGAATCTTCATTGTCCGGAATCCTTGGATCCAGCTAGCAGTTTATTTTGGGCTGTTTCGGCCTAGCCAACAACATTTTTGAATCCTTTGAATGTTTTTCCCATGGAGTTCATGAAATTCCCTTTTTGAAAAGGTATTATATGCATTTTAATAATTTCGGATGAATCTGAACTGATTTTTCAAAGCCCATTATGCCTTTACCTTGTACATGCTGGCAATGTCGAGATAGGTTGAAATTGAAAAATTAATTTCGCCTAGAAAATGATTTTCTAAGATTTTTAAAATACTTTTACATTAATCTTCATTGGGTTATCTTTTCAACGGTACCTCGTTTACCCTCTCGAGACCTCCGGATAAGCTCAGAATAAATTTAGAAAGAGAAATGACGTGATGCTGTCCTCTGTTTCTAACCCAATTTCTGAAACACAAGGCGTTTGAACGCCTCATGATCTACTTGGCTCATTCCCATGACTTAAGCCCTTTAAACTCAGACCAAGGCTAAATAGAAGAGGAACATTTTAGCCAAACTTTTGGCTCCTGATTTTCAAAGATCCCTTTATAAAAAAATGACCCGTTCCTCTTGAACATTAAAATTTTTCATTTTTGGGGATACTCTAACCTTAATACTCTGAGGGGATACTTTAACCCCATTTTTACCTCAAAATGACATCAAATTTCCATTTTTGGGGATACTCCAACCTTGCTTTTGCCTCAAATCCAATATCAAACTTTCATTTTCAGGGATACTCCAATCGCATTACTCCGAAGGGATACTACAACCCCGTTTTTATCTCAAAATGACATTGAATTTTTATTTTCGGGAATACTCAAACCCCACTACTTCGAGGGGATACTCCAACCTCATTTTTACCTCAAATCCAATATCAAACTTCCATTTTCAGGGGATACTTTAACCCCATTATTCTGAAGGGATACTTCAAACCCGCTTTTCATATTCTTTCAAAATCCAAGCTTTTCTCCTTTTTAAGTCATCAAAACCTTTTTCTCTTCAAATTTCAACGGAATCCGGCTAAGCTCAATGTTGTCGTCTCGGTTATTCATCAAATAATCGAAGACAACTATGAGATACATTTCGACCATCCCTTTTTTATGTATTTTGTGTGTTTATTTTTGTGTGGATTTATTTATTGTTTTCTTTCCTATCTTATAAATATGTTTCCTCTTGTAGGAACCTCGAGCATTCATGCTTTAAAAAATCATTTTCAAAATCACAAAACTATATTTCATGTCGGTATCTCTCTAGTGCTAGACACAAAATATTTGATTTTTTTAAACGCATCTGGAGATCAGTTTCATTAAAAAACCCTTATGTTTCTCACCTTTTCGAGGCGCATAGGTGATAAAATTTTCATTAAAACTTGGACTTGTATCTTTACAAAATTTCATGCATTAGAGGAAATTATATTTAAATAATGATAAAAATTGAATCGAGGAAATTGAGATTCGAGTAAGATATAGTTAGATGGTACCAATTTTCGGGCGTCGTGGGGGTGTTAATCCTTCCCCATACGTAACCAACTCTCGAACCTAAAACAATGAATCTCTGGTATTATTTATAGTGGGCATCTGATCATGCCTAACTTAAAATGATTGGTGGCGACTCCAAGTTTATGGCCACTTCGTGGTGGCCATCCAAGACTAGTCAGATGAGCGATTCATCCGATGGTTTTTCACTCCTTCATGTCAAACCTTATCATATTTTTAAGTCGAGTGCACTTTGGCCCTTCAGATAATTTGAAGTTTGTAAAGGCCGGGCAGGTGGAACGTCGACAAAAAGCATAAAAACATGATTTTTTTTATGCAAGAAAAATTCATAAGCATACTAAGATAAGTTTATGGAGGCACAGAACATGAAAGATGATGTTTTCATGACATGAACATAAAAGATGATGTTTTCATGACATGAACATTGGCTAGAAATTTCATGACAACATAAAGACATGATATTTAAGCATGAATGCATGACAAGGCGTTAATGAAAATGCATGAAACCTAGAAAGGGTCATGGTTGCATAAAAGGGTCAGTAGCATGGTGCAAATCATGAAAATGGCAACAAACTAAAGAAACAAGTTGAGAAAATATACTAACAAGAGCTCCAACATCTTTTCTTTATCAAAAAATGAAGTTTTTTCAAGCAAAGATGTTGCCTTTGAAGCTTTTTCTTACAATGAGTAACAAGAAGAAAAAAAGCAAAAGTAGCTTAAAATGGTATTTTAGAGGTGTTTCTTTGAGTTGGTATGGTGAGCTACAAAATGGAAAGAGTTTTAGGTTTTTCTTTTGGTTGAAAAATGTGTTTGAAATGTGTGAACCCACTGAAGTCTACTGAGAATGTTTTTATATGGTTATGTGAATAATAAAGATAAAATGCAAAAAATGAGGGCATTTTGGGGTTTTGATGCATGTACCTAAAATGTGGATTAGGTACTAAGCTGCTGTTCAAATTCATTGCCTTGCTAATTAAAAACAATAGATCAAGGCTACTTTTTGCAACTAAGCCATGAGAAAGTCCAAGGTTGCTCTTTAGCAAATTAAATTAAGTCATGTTTATGTCCCTAGTCATGGCTATTTGGGCCTCAAAAATTATAAATAATCCAATCATAAATCCAATGTTGAGGCTTGGTGTGAATTTGATGACTTTTGGTGCCAAAAACATTGTTCAATTTGTGTTTTAATGTCATAGTGAAAATGGGTGAAAATAGTACGAACTGGACATTTTTGCAGTAGTATCGATACAAGGCTTCTTATAGTGATACCGAGAGCAAATTTTTGCTTCAGGTATTGGAACAAATTTTGCTATAGGTATCAACACAATGAAGCTAGTATCAATACCTGGAGTCGGGTATCGATACCAGTAACTTTTGTATTGATATTGGTTAGCCAAAAATGGATTTTAAGCTACTATAAAGCTTGGTATCGATACAAAAGGCCTGTATATCGATACATAAGCACCTCTATCCTTTTTGTATCGATACAACATGCAAAAATTTAAATTTTATGATGCGGAAGTCTTGTATCGATACTTTCTCATGTAAATGTGGATTTTACGCACCTTTGGCCTTTCGGAAACCTCACCTTAGCTAGGCATAATGGATGACTAATCTGTATTTATCTAAATGGACCCGATAAGGCCCCAAATGACTTTTGATGCCTTTTTTCATCTTTTAAATGTGGTTCCTAGGCATTTCAAACCCTCTTCAAAAAAATTTTCATTTGGCATTGTGTCGCTTAATAGTGACTGACAACATAGAACCTGACAGTTGTCCACATTTTTTGTTATTATTATTTTATTCTATTACTTCCCAATTAAGTCTTAGGATGCTAGAAAATTAGCCTGGACAAAATGGGATGTCTATAGGTAGAACTTTTCTTTTTCTTATATTCTTTAAATTTTGTTTTCTAATAGACATTGTAATAAAGTTGTTTTTAATAATAAAGAAAAATGATTACTCTCAGTACAATGTAGTTTAAATACCATTTGTAGTTTTTTTTTTTTGATTTAATATAAAATAAACTTAATGGATGATGACAATTCTTAAAAATGATTTTAGTATGATAATCTTATATCAAAATTGATGGTAAAAGTTTAGAAAATGTGCTTTAACAATTTATAATAGCAATTTTTTAAATGCAATGCTATGAATTAAGTCTTTTGGTAGCACTTCGCAAAATGCATTTACAAGGTTAAAAATTATTGTTATAAAGTTGAAATTAGAGCATTTTAGGAAATGTTGTTTATCATAATATATCAAGATAAGAACCTCAACATATCAGAGCAGACAACACTCTGAATCATCATAAAGCCCCAATTGATCAAATGAATCACTCGTCTGAACCTTCCATATCGAAATACAAGAGTGACTGGGTTAAGAAATCTTCATTGATAGTTTTTTGGCCAAGTGTGATCAATCACTTACTAAAACCTTTAACTAAATAGTTACAAAACTCTAAAAGAGCGATTTTACAATCTATGTATACTAGAGATCTATAAGTTGGGCTTGAGAGTAGGTTGCACAAGTAAAGACTCGATCCTATAGGAAAAATAGAATAGATGCGCAGTGGAATTTTAATTTTTTAATTCGATCGTACTAAATCATGTTGTTATATTCAATAAAACCATCTTAATCATTTGCCTGAGTTGTAGATCTGGAGATGCCATCCAAGAATTCGTAGATCCATGTGAAAGCTTTAACCAACTAGCCTTTTTTATTATTTTTTAATTCTTGGATGATAGAGTGTTTATGCACTTTTTGTCTCGATCAACTCTGGATTTGTACTGCTTAATTCTCCTTCATGACTACATTTGTGCCAACTGGTTAAAATCATGAGATGTTGTGATTAGAAACCTTAAAGGTGGCATAAATGGTCTACCTGAAACCCTAGGCATAAGCCTTTTATTTATATAAGGTAATAAGGTAGCCCTGATTGTAATTTTTAATTAAAATAATTATTTTATTTATTTCATAAAAACAATCTATATGTGGCGCCAACCCTAGTATGGGTACCCACTATAATTTGGCAAAGCCTTAGTGTCCATAGATAGTATTTTGGACTGAATTTATTTTATGAAATTTAGCTTGTTTAATCTTAATATTAATTAATTCTGATTAATTGTTAATTTTATCTAGCCTAATAATTTTTCATAATTTCAATTTTAATTTAAAATAAAATCATGACAAGTTTCTTAGAATGGAATAATTATCAACTAATTATCAAAATAAAATTAACTATAATAATAATTAATTTAATTGCAAATTAAAACAAATAAATAAAATAATTTTTCTTAACTTATTTAGAATATTTTTCATATTTAATTTATAAATAAATATTTAAACAAGATTTAATAGATATTAAATTAATTATATAAATAATTAATTTCTCATATCTATTTAATTTAAATTAATTTTAATATTTATCAAAAGATAATATAATTAATTTAAATTATAAATTCTTGTCTAAATAAATATTTAATTCAAATTAAATATATATGTTTTAAATAAATAACTCAAAAAATTATTTTCATTTATTTACTGAAGAAACACCCACACTTCTAAAGTGAGTGACTTTAGTGTACCACTTCACATATTGGGAATCTTTTGTCTCTGTATATTCTGATCAATAACTAACTATTACGGAATTATGTTGAGCTAGTGAAAGGGACCAATTTGACATATACAATGAGACTTTAATAATCTATGTATTAACTATTCTATAGCAAATAATTATCACATAATTATTAATTTCAGAGTTGTATCACTATTGCATTCGCAAATATATATCGTATTACATAAGCTTTAAAAATAATCTTTTAGTCTAATGACCTTGTCATATGTTTAATACCCTCATATGATTTTCAAGATCAACTTAATGTTTTTACCTACTTGATCAGCTTATTTTAAAGTTCCATTATCTCTTTATATGAAAATGATTGTTCACTATATGTGAATATTTATAATTTAACATACAAATGATCAAGGCCTCGTCCATTTTCATTATACCGTACAATGCCTTTTTTAAGAGGATAGCCTTAACTCTTTATGGGGGACATGATTCCATATCTCTAAGTAAAGCTCTCATCGAGTATAAGTCGTATGCCTAATGAACCAGTCTACTAACTTACTACTTCGAGACGCTTTAACCTTTGGAATGTCAGAGCATACAAGTTATATACATGGAGTCAATCACTTACTTAGGATTAAGCTAATTACACAATGAATGTCAAAAGTGAATCCATGTAAACAGATTTATTAATGGATTAATTACACTTTGGTCCAGTCCAATATATCGCCACTTCTATGTAATATATCTATGTCTGTACTTAAAAGTCAAACAGCTCTAGATGACCAAAACAAGCCATCTCCCCAATTGGATTTAGACAACATAATAGTCTTAATATAAGTTAATTGCTCAAATTAACCAATAGACTATGGACTATCGATTTAAACTACTCACCTCAGAATGTTGTCTTCTTGTATATAAAGTCTATTATATGCAACATTCTAATGGTATAAACACAAGTAGTCAATGTGTCATAGTTGCTTACATTTACTTTAACATGTAAATCCAAATGAAGACAGAATAGCAATGATATAATGAAACCTGAATATATAAATATTAATAATCAATTCAAATTAATGAAATGCATCAAAATGTCTTTCATCCATAGGGCATTCCTAACAAATCCCTTTCATGATGCCCAACAAATTGGTACCAAATAATCGCATGTATCCGAATTTTCATTTTTCCTAGTTTCAATCATATGTATTCTATCATAATCCCCCTTTTATTTCATCAAAATCAAACAAATATCAATAAAAAATGTATCCTAAACTCTTACCGGGAGTAGCTCTAATTTACAGCTTCTTTGGAGCAAAAATCATTTGAAAAGGAAAAATTCTAAAAAAGCATTTGACTAAAAAAAAAATCCACTAATTGACTACATTTTTAATACTTTTTTTTTTTTTATCAATTTTGACTCCATCTAGAAAGAAATGACAAAAATAGTTCACCTAGACTAAATTAAAGAAATCACAACTTTGAAGCAAGATTAAAAATTGACTTTTATTTAATTTAATTTGGAAGCTTTAATGTAAGCCACTAGGGACCCTCTATAAGACATTCTTAGACCTATTGACACATTAAAAAAATTAATTTTGAGGCATCCCAATGCGTTGGAATATTGAACACCAAACCCATAGAGAACTGAAATAGGGGATAGATTTGACCATTCAAGCTCTCCGAATTTATTGTAGATTATTCCTATAATTTAAAATCATTAAACTATATTATATGAATGCTGACTCACTGTATTTCAATCTAAAAATATTCAAAATATGTTAGAAAATTATTTTGGCTATTTCATGAATTTTTTTTTAATTGGATGCTATTGCATTGCATAACATGTGCAACTAGTCTTTCTTACTAGATTTTCTTCTTGATCTATCTAGAATACCTTCTGGATAAGCCATAAATGCTCGAAAAGATTATTCACTCTACTTTTATCCAAAAATATGAGAAAAATACAAAAAATGATAATCTTCATAAAAAACAGCATAAAAAATAGAGCTATGCGAAAGGCTAGTCTTTCGGGATTTTCTTGTATTCATCTTATCACAAAGTTGAATGTTTCAAAAGCCTATAATGTAGCTCAAATAATAGGGATTACAGGAAAAATATAAACAAAATTTCCTAAGGTCTATAACTTGCTCAAAAATATTTTTTTTGTGAGATTACCATGCTAGACTGCAATAGTAGCTTTAACAAAATTGTGATCACAAAACGTTTTGTCAAATTTTTACAACATGTTTTTGGGCATTTGAACATCTAGCAATGAGACTGAATAGGCTCTATGAATGTCCTATATGAGGAAACAATGGAGACCTCAAAGTGCCATGACCTAGAACTATGCTTTCTGACCTTGGCGATATGGTTTGGAGTCATATGAATGTCTCTGCTTTCATCCCTTTTATTTACTCTTATTTATTCCTAACAAGTGTGAGGCACACCAATGCTGCTCACTTGTGTGCTGTAACCAGCAGCTATACTGGCACTAAACATTATATTTTGACTCACCTAAACATCATCTAATGACCCACATCAAGGCTTACCAAATTTAGACCCAACAAAGCATATTTTTTTCACTTAGAAAATATTTTTATTTGCTCCCATTTTGCTCTGAATCAAGCTATTTTATTTAATATTCCCAAGTTGGTCATTAAAGAACTTATTAAACAAACCAAACCTTGACTCATTTATTAAGCTTGCCCTTAGGGGATCTTTTGAGAAAACAATGTTTTTACACATCTTAAACACTATTAAACATGTAGAATACTAACCTATAGTACTAGCAACTACTCATCCACAAACCTATTCTAAACACAAAATTCACCATAGCCGAATATTCCTAAGCTAATTATGCCTATCAAATCATCAATTCTCATCATTAAACAATCTAACACAAGAGAATAAGCTTGGATCCAATTCAATCAACATGATCAACATTTAAAGCATGATTTTAATCATTTAAGCTCAGCAATTAAACATGTAAGCTTCTAATCTCGTCAAATTAAGCATCAATTTCAGCTTACCCAAGTTTAATTTAACTTAATTAATCAAGATTCATCAACATATCTTCATTTAAGCATAATCTAACCTAAGATCATAAACATTTAAGCTTGGTTCAAATGCTTAGTAACTTTTCTTCTCTTGTTCGATCATATTAAGTTCAAGGATTAAGGATTTCATCATTTTTACTCATGATTTCAACTTAAATCTTCTTAATTTCAGCCCAAAGCACCTAATTTCTAGCTCAACTAAACTTTAATCATCAAGATCTCAAGAAGTCAAGTTGGTTGAACCTAATCTAAGGTAGCTTCATGTTCGAACACTTTAAGCAAGCTAGGTTAAGTTCATCTAGCATGATTTTCGACTTATTTCTTCAGTTAATCCACAATCATGTTTCAATATCATTGGATTTAACATAAACCTGACTTGAATCAAGATCAAAACATCACTACATCATGAATCAAAGTGGCTAAATCAAGTAAAACACTAAATCGCTATGGCCAAATATCATAGAAGCATGAATCAGCCAATCCTCAAAATCATGAAATTGAATTAAAATTAAAGATAAAAGTAAGAAATTAGGCCTACTCCAAGCTTGATTTTCCCCTAGAAATGATGAAAGCTTGAGAAAAAAGTGAACATTTAAGAATTTCTAAAATTTTATAAGTGTTTAAAGATTATGAAAATGTGGATATTCACCTTTATTTATAAGTTTCAAAGTTAGTGATTTAAGCTTAAATCACCTTAGGGTAATGTTAGCTTAATCACTAACTTGCTAGCAAAATTAGGAAGAAATGACATTAATGCCTTTAATGAATGGATTAGCAAAATTTGCATATTTAACACATGTTGAATTCGGCTTAGGCATGGTTCCTACAGTAGTCTTGTACAAATTCTTATGTCATTCAATTGATCATGATATGTTAGTATAAAAATGAAACTGAATATTCCATCCTATAGTAAAAATGTATCCTAACTTTGAAAAAATTTGAAATTTCCTATTCTAGACCTCTAAGATTAAGCCTTCTGGAACTCTTGGCATTTTAAATTCCTAAGATCTTTACCTGACCTGGTCCTGATTACACCTTCTTGACTTAAAGGCTATGTTCAACTTCATTTCAATGTAATCAATTTCGAAATTTAAGTTGTAAAACTCTTTTAATTTCAAAATCTAACTCTGGGCTAAATGGTAAACTTTTTACAATTGACTTTGCCTATAGTTGACTTTTACCACTATGTTAACTTTTGATTTGAACTTATAAAACAAGTCTTTTTTTATCCAAATGACCTCAATAACCACTCTAATCACCTGAAAAGACATATGCTAGTCAACTTTTGACATTCTCGAATTTTTAGGACCTGATTTTCCAAATCTGGCACCCACCTTTAAATTGAACAATTAAGCTTAGATGACTTGTTATGTTAAACTAAGCCCATGAAAACTAATGGAAACCTAAATAGGACCTTTCTATCATCTATAACTCATCGGAGAAGATCTGGCCCAGAAAATTCCATCTAACCCTAAAAACAAAAAAAATCAATTATGGTTTGTGTTAAGCCAATAAACTAGTTAATTGCTTAGATAATTTCATGAGGAATTTTTTTGAATATTATGGTTTGTGTTAAGTGAAGATTAACATGAAATTTCTCAATCAAAATAATGTGCATTCTAACTTAATCTCAACTTTTCACATGTGATACTCTCATGATTTTCACCTTATATAGTAATGGAAAATGTTTACACAATCTTATTAAGATAGCCCTGCCATCTACTAGCTTGTCCAATTACTTTACACTTTTAGAAACACGTAACTCTATGAATCAATTGGTCTTTATTCAAGGTTGTAATGCGATTACTGGGTATAGTAGAAAGGAAAGATAAGGAAATCACAAATAATCCTAAAGAATTAATAGAGTAAATTATATACAATTACATTATAGCATCATGTTGGCTAACATCTTCATACTCAATATATTAACTCCACTAAAATTTCATGTGTTAAACTTCAATACACCATGCACATCCTTCATTTTCCTTTATTTTGTTTTCTTTTGCTTTAAATTTCTTTTTTCTTTTTCTTTTTTTAGGTTTTTTTTTTTTGAAAATGAGATGAATAATACATTAATACATAAATCTTTGACATAGCTCTTTATTGTCCACCAAATAACAAACCATAAACAACAAAAATTCCCCAAAACTGATTCCTTTAATCATCAAACTCAATATACATGAACTCCAGCAACATATAAAAATCCCAGAGCTCTATTAATCCATCAAAATTAGGGTAGATTTTTGTTTTTCTAAGTTGAAAGGTCAAGTAGGTGAGTTTCATGAATAAAAATGCTTATTTAGGCTATCCAGTGGATAATAACATTAGGGTATAGGCAATATGGGTTTGGTAATATCAATCCTAAAGCTTTTATCATATCTATGTTGTCACATATATCAATAAAGTCTTAAATGATTTAAAACAAGTTCTAGGGAAACATATGATCATAAGAGCACATAAGAAATGAAATTAGATTGATATGCATAATCTATCAATCATATAGGCTTAAAACTCACAAGGGCATTTATACAAGTCAATATTAAGTCTAACTATGTTTCTTTCTCAGTTAAGATATCATATTAACATTGGCTCATGATGAATGATATTGCAAGCATGATTCTCATGAAAAAGTTTTTTCACTAATGTCCTAGTTTTGACCTACACAGTTTATGTCTCATCTTTACATTGAAAGGAACTAAAAATAAAAAACGAACAAAATAAAATTAACTAAGTATTCAAAATAGAAAGCTAAGAAAAGCTTAATTAAAAGCCCTCACACACACACACACACACATACGCACACTTAATCCTTACATTGTCCTTAATGTAAAACTATCACCATGAATGAAAAAACTAGGTGCAAAGGAGTAAGAAGATAGAACCAAGGAAAGCAACAGAAGATAGAGTTTAAGCAGAGTAAAAAGTATCAAATTTGTTTATTTCTTGCTCCCATTCATTGAGGTGCCTCCCAATAAGCGTTTGGTTTAAAGTTTTTAGCTTGACGTGGACCTATGCCATCATTTATCAACATTCACTAGCTCGTAGAGTGATACTTCCTTTGCATCATGCATTGTAAAGTTCTCTTAGTAAAGCTTCAAAAAATGCCCATTCACCTAGAGAACCTTATCATTCTTCAGACTTTTAATTTTAACTACTACATGAGGGAAGACATTAGCTACTATAGAATGTTCATGTATGCCCTTGAACTAATCGAATTAGGACATGGGATACATAGTCAAATAACCATAGATGTGTTATAGGTTTTCCTTCTTGTTAGTGGTGTGATTGACACTTATGCAGACACTAATTTGATGAAGCCCTTGAAACACAATGGTCTTACAAAGACAATAATGAGTTACGATGGTGAAATCCTTATGCATCAAAGTCTTGTTTCTAAAAAATGTTCCTAATTATTGTATTATCAAGATGGGACATTGACAACGCACAAAGACTAGTATATGCTAAGCCTCTAAACACTAGATGTATGCAACTCTTTGATATAATAGAAGTTGAAGTATAGGAGACACTTAAGGATAACATATGGGTGCTTGTTTAGGGGAAATAAGTTCACTAAACACTGTCCAAATGAGAACTCCATTTGGTATACATCACTCAAGTGTCTATGGAAAATGTTCTCTGTGCCAGTCTTGTGTAATAGTCCTTAGACTTGAGATACCAAATCATCTTGTATATGCAATGTTACACTTAGATCCATTACGAACGGGTCTACAATGGATAGATACCAAAATAAGGCTGGCATTCAGTATAACATGAAGCATATGAAGGATAAATGAGTAATCAAGTGAGGATTCACCACTTCGGGTAACACTGGAGATATATCTCGAATGATCTTGACTATGGTTAATTGGATTAAAGTCTTTGGCCAAAGCAAATTAAATTGTGAGCAATCCTTCCTCATAGATTGTGATCATTAACCATGAGTTGCAAGATCTAAAATGGATGGAGGTTTGAGTAGACACTGCACCATGCTCATTCTCAATTTGAGATATTTGGTGGAGGAACCATATTACACTAAGAGGTTGGTTCTGAAAGATTTTGAAGCAGTTAGTCTTCTTTTTATCAACATATTGGTGGTTATGATGGGTTGCTAGGCCTACTCATGATTTGTCTATAAATAGTAGGTTATGTGAAAAAAAAAACTACTATTTATGTTATTGCCAACATGGTAGGAACCTAATGGGTCACACACAATAAGATAGAATTGTTAAATTGAATATGGAATTTGATTAAGTTAGATTTAATTAAATAAAAGATAAATTAAGGAGGGCTTAATTGAATAAGTTTAATTAAAAATAATTTAAGACATAAATTAAATTTGTGAAATCTAATTAAGGATGCTGTAATAAGGCAATAAAGATAAGAATGTCTTATCTAGACATGATAATATTAAATAAGGCCAAATATTATATCTAGAAAATTAAATAAATTATTTAATAATCATTTAATTAATTATTTAATATTATTTACATGAAGTAAAAATTGTTTTACTTGGGTTAAAAATTAATTGTGAATTAAATTATTTAACATGTAAATTAAGGGTTGGGATAAAAGCCCTAATTATAAGTTAAGGGAGTTTAGTGGTGAACTACTCTTAAGTTGGGCTTACTAATAGGCTAGGCCCATAGTATAGCCATCCTTGGTGTGCTATTGGGATATGTGTTAATATTAGGGTTCGATTTTAGACAAGCTAATTAAAATTATTTTAATTGGGCTCTAAAAAACACTTCACGTTAGCGCCACCTGTAAGGCTTATTTGATGGCTCTGCTTCATTCATTAAATAGCTACACCTAGTTCGTGAGGGCTATATATACATCATTAAGTCTTTTTGGTAGTAAGCTGGCTATTAGAAAACCCTAGGCAAAGAACCTGCGCTCCTTAAAAGACTATTGTGTAAACCTTTACTTCTTTGAGCCACACCTTGTTTTGATTCATATTTCAAGTAGTTAGGAATAGTTCTGGATTGCAAAAAGGTAGAAAATTAGTTTTTTATCTTCAAGGAATCAACTTAAATCAAGAATTTGTGATTTTGAATTCGTTTATTGGCATATGCAAAAAATAGCTATCTTTTTACGAGGTTATTTTCCCTTCTCTTTGACATAATCGATAAGGGAATTTTTCCTAGATCATCTTAGATCTGTACATGTTATCGTGTTATCTTTTGGTTGAGGCTTGAGAAGTCTTCTAGCTAGCACTGGCAAACCACCCAGCCTAAAGAAGGTTTCAACTACTATTTATGTGGATCACTATTGGAGGCAAGACAATTATTGCTACTTGCAATTTCGGATTACCTCTTAGGAAGCCTGGTCGACTAGGATAAGAGATCTTTTAGATCTGTTAAAGCTCAAGATTTTGATATCTTTGAGTTAGGTAATCATTGATCACATGATTAATTTAATTAGGAATCATTTACCACTTGTTAAACCCTTCCTAAGAGATCTATAGGGAAGTTTAACTTTTCTACATTTGTTTTTGTTGTCTATATTATGATATTTTATGAGTTTTTGAATGTTATTTTTTACATGAGGGGACTTCAACGAGAATAGGATTCCTAGCAGTGGTATCAAAGCCATTAGGTTATGGGTTACATGTGGTTAGACTTACCAAATCTACAACAACTTCAGAGTCATTAGTCCTGGTGGTTTTTACTTCCAACCACTTTTAGACATAATCATCAACAAGTATAATGTGAAGGTTACCAAGAGAAAAAGGGAAAAGTCCTATGAAATCAATGCCTTATAAGTCAAATTTTTTTCTACAATATGTATAGATGATTGAGGCATTTGATTGCTAACACTTAAGTTACTTGTTCTTTGATAATGATTACAAGACTTGAAAAAAAAAGTATTTGTCTTTAAAATGAAAGCCAATAGAACCCACAATATTATAAATTTAGTACTATTCCTTTTATCCAAAATGCCCTTTACATGCATAATAATGACAAAAGCTTAAACTAGAAAGAAATTTAACTTCAGCTACACATCTACTTATATCTTAATTAGAGTAATGCTTCCAAAAATATGGATCATCCCAAATGTTATGCTAAGCATCATTTTTGATCTTGTTCCTTTGAGCTTTAATCAAATCTTCTAGTAACTTCTTGGTAGCTAAATGATTAACAATGTCAGTGTGTCAAGAGAGTGACCCACTAATTGAAAAGAGTTGCTTATCTAAAAAGTTTTCATGCAATAGAATTATGTCATCTTCATGAACGGAACATGAAAGATCTATCTAATTATTCTTGGTTTCGCATCCTTCTTTGTGAGCATACCTAGAAGCTGCATGATCAGAATAAATAATTACTTTAGTACCAATAAATAAGAATGGAATCCTTTAAAGTAAAAAAATGTTAAAGCTATTACTAAGTTGTATAATAGTTGTGTAATGCGTCATTTAGAGTGTAGCATGCATAATAAATGGTATGTGGTGCTTGGCCAATCTGCTATCCCAAAATAGCTCTCAAAGGATAGTCATTTGCATCACACATGATCTTACAGGGAAAATTCCAATTCAATGGTTGGATAATAGGTGCTGAAGTTGAAAGCTCTTTTAGTGTCTTGAATGCCTTTTTACATTTATCATCAATGTGGAAGGTTAGATCTTTTTGTAACAACTTGTATAGAAGCAATGCTATCTTTAAAAAATCCTTGATAAATCTATAATAAAAGCTTGCATGGCCAAAAAAGAATGAACCTTTTATACACTTTTAGGGGTGTCAAAGAATGCACAAAGTTTATATTAGATTTATCAACCTTTATTCCCTTAGAAGAACTAAGATGCCCTAAAACTATGCCTTAATCCATCATAAAATGGTAGTTTTTCCTAGTTTAACACATGCCCTAAAACTATACCTTAATCCACCATAAAATGATAGTTTTCCTAGTTTAAACGAGGTTAGTTTCTATGTATTTTTCAAGTACAAGTGCAACGTTATGTAAACATTTATCAAAAGAATTACCATAAACACTATGTCGCAACATGGCCTGGATACGAATCTGACCAAGCTCGACTTAAATGGCCTTCAATCCTATATTTGTTAAATTTATCACTATTTTATATTCTCTTATTTCTATGGCCATATCATTATCAATATTTTCTTATTTTGAGGACCAGGTGGTCGAGATGAATCGCTTACTCAACTTAACCTTAAATAGTCATTACAAATGACCATTTGTTGGGAGTCACACCAATCTATTTTGGCTAGGTAAGATTGGTCACCTATCGAAATTAATGCTTTAAGGGTCACGAAACCCCAAAGATAAATTCCGTGGTCTATGGAGTACCAGAGATCTTTCTTAAAGGTTCGAGAGTCGGTTACAGCCACAAGTAAGGATTGACACTCTCGTGGTGCCCACAATTGGTACCTTATTGATCATGGTTAATTTGAACTTTAATTTTTATCCGGCTTTAATATGTGGTATTTAATTACAATTCTCGTATTGTTAAAATAAGATTTTATTATTCCATGAGAGAAAATTAGGGTTTTGCATTTTGAAAATCGAAACATCTTATGCACCCCTTCCAAAAAACCAATGGGACACGGAAGTTTTTATTATTCCCTTTTTATACCCCAACGAAAAACCAAAGGGACATAAAAGGTTCTAAAAAATTAAAATGTCTTTCACATCCTATTTGAGTACTTGGCAGAACGTGAAAGGTTTTTATTTATATAAAATTCTCGATTTCTATTTTGAAAAAGGTATCTTATCATTAGAATGATCTGTAAAACCCCTATCACATATGGATGGAAGGAATTTCACCCATCACTCTAACTCTGAGACATTGCCTTTATTTTACAAAGACATACAAATTTTATTTGAAACAAAAAGAAAAGACCTATAACTCGGTCTAGACACTAAAGTACTAATTCGAATCTAAGGACTAAAAAGATAAAAGAAAAGCGAACTTATCCTTAAAGTATACCTTCGACATATAAACACCCAGTGGTTACTTAAGACTAGGTTTTAAGAACAATTAAAATATCCCTAAGGCTTACCACCGAGACTAAGGCACCCGGTAACTACTTAGGATTTGGTTCTAAGGAAAATTAAAATATTCCTAAGGCTTACCATCGACACTAAGGCACCTGGTAACTACTTAGGATTAGGTTCTAGGGAAAATTAAAATATTCCTAAGGCTTACCATCGACATTGAGGCACTCGGTAACTACTTGGGATTGGGTTCTAACCCTAACCTTTGGCATAAAAGCATATTGATGTGGAAAAATTATGAAAATGTCTTTTAAGTAGACCTTTGCCCTGAAGGTATCTCGGTACCCCTAATGGAGTAAAAAATGACCTTAAAAGGCTAAAGGAACCTTAAACATTCACCTTTGGCATAAAAGCATTCCGATGAAAAAAAAATTATAAAAATGCCCTTATGGTATACCTTCACCATGAAAGTATCCCAGTACCCCTAATGGACTAAAAAATGACCTTAAAAGGCTAAAGGAACCTTAAACATTCACCTTTGGCATAAAAGCATCTCGATAAGAAAAGTTACAAAAATGCTCCTTGAGTATACCTTCGACATGAAAATACCCCAGTACCCCTAATGGACTAAAAAATGACCTTAAAAGGCTAAATGAACCCTAAACATTCACCATTGGCATAAAAGCATCCTGATGAGAAAAATTATGAAAATGCCTTTAGGTATACTTTCGACATGAAAGTATCTCGGTACCCCTAATGGACTAAAAAATGACCTTAAAAGGCTAAAGGAACCTTAAACATTCACTTTTGGCATAAAAGCATCCTAAAAAAATTACAAAAATGCCCTTAGGTTATACCGTAGCCATGAAAGTATCCCGATACCCCTAATGGACTCGAAAGGACAAGTAATGATGATTCTTACTCTAAATGGGTAATTTCGATTACAAAAATGACCTAAAGTGTGGAAATTGCTAATGGATCCCTAAATTTCTCAAAATTGAATATTAGCCCTTAATTGATTCAAAATGCTAAAAAAATATATTTATTTTTTGACCCAAAAACACCATAAATGAGAAGTTTAAATTTTAAAATAACCTAACATGCAAAAATACCATTAAATCCCAAAATTTTCAAAAATTACATTTCGTACCCTAATGAAGAACCAAAAGAACACGAAAGGTTTTATATTTTTAGAATCTCACAGAAGGACCAATGAGATGCTAAAAATATTTAAACTAAACTAAATGGATGATTTCATGCCAAAGATAACCATTTTGTCCTAAAAATGCCAAATTCTGTAAGGGTCCCTAAACTTTCTTGATTTTATACTTAGGTACCCAAGTAAAAAAAAAAAACCTAAATCATCACAAAATACAATTAATTAGGTAAAAATCAGCATTTAAATCATGAAGAACTTTCGTAAGGTTGTTCGGTCAAACACCTTTGACCAAAAAAGAAAATTTTCCATTATTTGCAAACTAGCCCCTAAACTTTGAGAAATTGCAAAATACTCCTTAAAGTATGAAAAATACCTAGAGCATGATATGAAATACCCAAAATCAATTTCTAAGTTATCCATGAAGCTTTCGGTCAAATCTTTTGACCATACAACAAAAATTTCTATTATTTGCAAACTAGTCTCTAGACTTTCCTAAAATTGCAAATTGCCCCTTACATGATTAACATGTAAAATTAAACTTCGAATGAATCAAAATAATCACAAAAGTCACATAAAAGATCACAAGCAAAATTTGGTCACTTCTTTCTGCCCCTAGAATAAATTTTTCAATATTTACACAAAAATCCTTAAACTTTTTAAAATTACAAAAATACCCTAAAACTAAACAAAATGTATTTTAACTTTATAAATGCATAAAATACACTCCTAAGAGTGCAAGTGTACTTGGGTCAAGCATATAGGTATAAACAAAGTTTTTTTATTTTTATTCTTTATTTATTTTTTTCGGATTAGCCCCTAAACTTTTTATATTTACAAAAAGACCACAAAAACACATATACAAGCATGAATTTCAGCCAACACCTAAACAATCTACCAATCAACTTTTTAAAACTCAATAATCACATATTCACATTTTATTTAACACAAATTAGCACCATTATATGATAAAATTACAAAAATTAGTATATAAACATGTGATTTCACCATAATAACAACAAAACACTCAAATAAAATATATATGAACATATATACGACAGACACAGCACCAAAACCAACATCATATCAACATAAACATGATTCATGAAGAAAATAATTTACTAACAAGAAGAAAAGAACAAAAATAAAATAAAATCAAGGAAATTAGTTCATGGCCATTATGCTTAGTGTTTCAACACGGATAAAAAATCCATGAACTTAAGCACATTTTTGGCTTTGAAATTTAAGTGGAGATTTATACCTTAACAAAGATTTATACCTTAACAATGCTTAGTTCAAGGCCAAAGATTTAAGTGGAGATTTATACCTTAACAAAGCTTTGAATTTTTTTTCAACTCTTTTCCTTTTTTTTAACTCTTTTTTTTTTGTCTCCAAAAACTCTAAGAAAAGATCCTCCCCCATCTATAGGGGAGGATGATTCCATGTCTTTTTAAGCCTTTTTTGATTTTTTTTAAATTTTTTTTATGTTAAGCTTACTTGTTAGGTTAAAAATAATAAATGTTGTGTCATAAGCCCATGCCTTGTTATCTTTTCTTACAAGCCACTCTATTATCAAGCTCATGATGAAGTTGATCAGCTCATGTAATGGGTAATTGGGATGCAACCAACTCGGTTAGAAAGTAATTGGATGAGAAAACAAGCTAATTAGCATGTAACTAGTTGGAAAAAGTAAATAAAATGAAATTAAATAAAATTTCCAAAAATAAAAATAAAATTGGAATTAATGTTAATTGATCATAGACAAAATTTTAGAAATGAAATGATGCAAAAAATCTTGATTGGAAGTTAAAAACTCGTAAAATTTTATGAGAAATACCTTAGTGTAAGAAAATTGACATATATGAAAAAAATTCAAAACCCATGAAATAAATTAAAATTTTCAAAACTATTTAAATGGGAGTTAAATAACAATATTAGATGAATTTTAAAAATTTTAAACCGAAAAAATTCCCCTGAAAACATTTAAGGAATAGAAAACTCGGTTTTTCAAAAACGGGGGAAATTCAAGAAAAAAATCAAAATGAATGAATTTTTGAAAACTAAATTAAGGTAAATCAAATAATAATATTTGATAAATTTTAGAAATCATAAACCAAGAAAAATCATTCGAAAACATTTACGGGGTAGAAAACTCTGTATTTTAGAAACAGGGAAACTTCAAGATAAAAAATTCCAAACTCGTGAAAATAAATGAATTTTCCAAAACTAATTTAATGTGAATCAAACAATAATATTGGATGAATTTTGATGTTTGAAACTCGAGAGGATTCCACCAAAAATTTTACGAGTAAAGAAAAACTCGTATTTTAATACATGGAAAAATTATAGAATTTCATTGACACTGATGTAAAACAAATTCAAGACCACATATTATTCAAAAGATTAATTTCTAAGGTGAAGACAATGAACTTGTAAAATTTTAAAAATAGATCAACAAGAACCAAAAGTAAAATTCACTAGAATGATACTTGTAAGACTATAAAATTCAAAATTAATTTTTAAAATTTATAGTTTAACACTTCATGGTAGAAAATGCCAAAACATATTTTTTGCTTGAATATTTATGATTTTTCGGGGTGAGAATCGTCATAAAACCATACCGGTGTTGGTAAAAAATCTAACCACCAATTACTTGATTTTTTCAGAAAAATCTAAAAAAATTTCTAAAAATAAAAAAATTAACCGTGAGATCATCTGCAAGGGTAATTTTCAAAATTTGTTAAGCACTCGTTTAAAAACCAAAATTTTTCCTTTGCGAATTCGTTCTTTTTATCCTAGAAAATGAATTTTTCCAGCATGTGTATATACAGTTATTTACATATGACTGATTAAAATTAGAAAAATGTGAAACCATTCTGGTGGAAGTTGACCTCCATCAGAGTGGCCACTACATTTTCGTTTTCGGATACTTGAGACTTTTGGAGACAGACAACCCAGACGAAATTAGGTGTCTACAGTTGCCCCTCATTGTCCGTAGCTGAGAATCAGGAATAGGATAAAGAAAAGTATAAGAAAAACAAGATATAACATATATATTAGAGCTTACTAATTAAAAGGGGAACTTTCAACCTATGGTCAAGTTAATATTGAAAAAAGTTAGTCGGGGCGAAAAAGCACAAACCAACCAGTAAGACAAATTGACTGAGACCAAGTAGTTAGGTTAACAAATGAAAGGAGTTACCTAAGACTAAGTCGATGGGCAGACAAAAGATACAAAGGTAATATTTAAGGTTAAATGTAACAAGTTCGACCAGGGCTGAACCATTTCGTTAAACGAGATACAAAAGAGAGTTTGACCAGGGTGAAACCATAATTCAAATGACAGTGAAAGGAAGTTTGACCAGGGCTAAACCATCATGTCAAACAAAATGAAAAGGGGGTTTGACTAGGGTTAAACTATCACGTCAAACAAAATGAAAAGAAAGTTTGACTAGGGCTAAACCATCATGTCAAACAGAGGTGAAAAGATGTTTGACTAGGGCTAAACCATCGCATTAAATGGAGGTGAAGAAAAGTTCAATTAGGGCTAAACCATTACGTCAAACAGAGGTGAGGAGAAGTTTGACCAGGGCTAAATCATCATGTCAAACAAAATGAAAATGAAGTTTGACTAGAGCTAAACCATCACTTCAAATGAAATAAAAAAAGAGTTTGACCAAGGCTAAACCATCACGTAAAACGGAGTTGAAAAGAAGTTTGAGCAGGGCTAAATCATCATGTCAAATAAAATGAAACAAGAGTTTGACCGAGGCTAAACCATCACGTCAAACGAAATAAAAAGAAATTTAACCAGGTAAAATGTAGCAAGACTTGACTGAGTACAGCCAAGAAAGTAAGAATTCGATTAAGTACGATTGATTAGAGCCAAACCTTAATAAGGTTGAAATAATCTTATATTTGAGATCTTTAAGGAAAGCTTGACTTACCTTTAGATTTTGAAGCAGTATCCATTTTGATAGTTTTTTCTTGCTTTATTGCTTTAAACCTATGAATTACATAATTATGAATGCGGATGCTTGATGAACGTGCATGGATTTTTATGATTAGATTTTTTTCCTTATTTTTGTATTTTTCATTCATTTTTTTAAATCGTGATTCAACCCACTTCAAAAGCCTGAAAACATCTTCCAAAAGTGTGAAGAATCTTTTTGGCGGTAAGGGGCCAGTCTTAAATTAGACGTTGTCTTTACAAAAACAATTGTTCTTACCCTCTGAGGATTTCAGATTATGATGCACCAGTGTCATCTAGTGACTGAAAGAGAATGGTATGATTAGGAATGTGTGGGGGATGCCCCCTGTGGTCATGTGGTGCATCAATACCATTAGTGGTTAAGGAAAAGGGATATGATTGGAAATGTGGGCGATGTCCCTGCCCCAAGAGAAAGCACCACTTTCTGATGCATCAATACCATCTAATGGTTGAGGAAAAGGGATATGATTGAAAATGTGGGCGATGTCTTTGCCTTGAGAGAAAGCAGGACTTTATGATGCATCAATACCATCTAGTGGTTGAGGAAAAAAGGATATGATGGGAAATGTGAATGATGTCCTCGCCCCAAGAGAAAATAGAACTTTGTGATGCATCAATATCATCTAGTAGTTAAGGAAAAGGGATATGATTGGAAATGTGTAAGGGATGCCCTCCTTTGATCCATATATGGTTTGCAGAATGTAACAAGGACCTAACGTTTCCATCAACTCCCTTACCAGCCAGAACAAAATGATGAATATCTTCTAAGAGGTTGAGTTTCCTCCATCGTCAAAATTCTATCTAAGACCGTTAGTTATCCACCCTTAACGCTTCTTAGAACGTTTGAAGGAATTAAGACGTGAACCAAGATTTTCATAATGTTTTGACCTCATTCCAAAGTAACTCAAAGAAATTAGTCTGTTATCTATTTTAATC
>JBBYHK010328695.1:0-25596 GCA_038382065.1 Adansonia grandidieri | reverse complement strand
AATAACCCTATCTCAAAATGACCCAAAACTAAAATGACTCGAACTCGAAAATGACCTAAACATTTAAAAAAAAAATCGAAATGATCTATCCTAAATTAACTTAACCTAATAACAACTTGATCCGCCCAATTGATGGATCTAACTTATATGCGCCAACAACACAATCTAACATATTAATAAAAGTAACAATCTCAGCACGGAGTAAGGAAAGATCATGAATAATGAACATAAATGCGCATATGGAATGAAATGATCAAAACTACATGCATGCAAACTAAATGGCAAGGAAAATAAATATCATGAATTAAAATTGAAAAAAAATGAAATAAAGCAGCTCCATGTATTAAAATAGCAAGAAATTAAATGGATATGGACTTAAAAATATCAAAACTACCTTTTGCTCAAAATCTAAATTTTAAAGAACTTTAAACAAAAATCAATAAGAAATGAGGAAAAATGAACCTGTTTGATCTTAGCTCTAACTTTGGCCTTCAAATTGGTTGTTACACTATAGGCGCAACTAATCCTCTAAGCAAGACTTAGGATAATCAAATTTAGACAAAAGAGAAGGAAAAAATAAACTTGGAAATGAATGAGTATCTAAAGTAGAAATAAGGCGAGGCATGAAAAAACGTTTCTTTTGGTTAAAATACCTTGATTTTAGCTTTTAAATATTCTTTTTTTTCTCTCAAGAAAATATTTAAAAAAAAGTATATGAAGGAGGAAGTCCTGCCCTATAGGTTCTGCCATGGGAAGGGAAGTCTCTTTTGGCCGAACCTTTTCCCTTTCTTTTCCTTTTTCTAAGTTAATTAAATTGATTCATTCAAATTTACTATTACATGCAAGATTATCTTTAGGCTAACATCTAATCCTTCGTAAAATAATGTCATGACAAGGTTGATTTAATAGATCTTTGTATGCATGGAGGACACATATTCAAGAAAAGAAATTAAATGGTAAAAAATTTTTAAAATTAAAATATTTGGGTAAAAATATTATATATAAAAAAATTGATAAAAATTCATATATTAAAAAAGAATAATTAAAATTAAAAAAGCAATAATTTATAAGGCTTCATGAATTTATAACCCCATATAGCCTACCTTGTCAACAATGGCCCATTAAAAGTTTGTGTACAAATATCCTAATTAATCCAAATGTGTCAGAAAATTTTAATTTGGACCTAACATGTAAGAAATTAAATCTAGTAGGAATTAAAAAAAAAATCAAAATGAAAGAATTCAATTGAAAATATTATGTATCAAGGTTCTAAAAGAAACAATATATAGGGAATTGAATTAAAATCCCACGTGTAAGAAAGATTAAAATAAAATTCTAAATTCAAAAAGTTAATAAAAAAATTCTATGGTTGAAATTTTGATTAAAGATCATATATTGAGAAATTTATGTGTGAAAATCTAATTAAAAATCTATTATTGAAAAAAATCCAACGTGTGAAAGTTAAATTTAAAATTTTAAAATCTAATGAAGAATTTTGTGTACGAAGTTTCAAATTAATTAAAAAACATACATCGGAAAAACATATATTGTAAAAATTCTAGTTATGGAAGTTCAATTAAAAACTCAAAAATTAATTCTTCATGTGGACTTGTGAATGAAAATTCCGAATGGAAAAATTAAGTTAAAAGTCCTGTGGGTAAAATGAAAAATTTTGTATGTGAAAAGTCTTAAAAAATTCATTCACAAAAGGTACTATCAAGAATCTTTAGTGAAGAAGTTTAATTCAAAACCATAATTGTGAAAAGTGTAATTTATTCCATATATTGGCTCCAAGTTGACATTTCGTAGTATAAATATCAGTATGGCTACTTACCTTTTCAAAATCTTGATTTCTCTAGCCAAAGTATCGATATTGCATGGTTAAGTACCCATACTTCTGCAACAAAGGTATTGATACTATTGAATAAGTATCGATATCCTAGTGTCTTTTAAGGTATCATTTGATTCTATTTTACGAAGTATCGATATTAATATTAATACTTACCTTTCCTATTTTAAAAATTTGACTGTTGGAACTCAAGTATCGATAATTATAACATATTTTAGATTAAATGCCTCAATTTAATTCCTTGCATGTTCTATATATTCCTGGGCATTACTATGGCCCCTGAGGCCACGGAAATCAACAATTTTTACTGACCACGGGTCCAAGAAGGATTGATCTTGGGGATCCAAAAAATTATTTGGAAGAGGCCCCTGAAGAAATTTGAAAGTGTAAGATTCGATCTCCCCTGTTGCTGCTGCGATCAGTTTTACTTATGGGAGGAATTTGATGAAGACTTTATTTTTTTTTAAAAAAAAAAATTCATCTTAATCTACCTGGTTTAAATTTGCTTTATTTTTAAGAATTTCGATGAGATTTTATTGTTTGTCCTTGAAAATGCATTTGATTTATTATCCTTCAGATTTCGCATGGGAACCGATTCTCTGCTTAAAAAAATCTATCCACGATAACGACGGATTAAAAATCGAAGAGGAGGAAAAAATGGATAAGAGTCAATCGTAATGATAACATAAGAAAAAAAAATGAAAATAATAAAATAAATAAAAAGGTAACAAGAAAATAAGGAGAAAAAAGAAAGCATGAAGGCTTTTCTTCGTTACATGGCCTAGGCCTGAATTTGGGATGAAATCCATAAGCTTCAAATGAACAAGCCCGAATGGCTGCTGATCCATACGATTTAGAACTCGAATAAAAAAAAAAAATCAGGCGTTTACAAATAAAAATAAAAAAATTGTAATACCATTTTCTTTTATAATATTCAGGGACAAAGCCACAAATTAAAGGGTTTGGGCTAACATATATTAATTTAAGGTTTTTTTTTTTTTTTTTAGAAGGAAAGAAGTTAAAATTATTGGGAAATCGGGCTATTTCCCATCCAAATAACTTCAAAACCTTGAGCAACATTGAAAAAGACCATAAACAACGGAATTGAAAACAAAAAAAAAAAAAAAAAGAATATCAAAATACTAAAGGAAATAAAAGAAATAACACACCAGAATTTATTAGGATCGGCAATTTTCCTGCTCCTCGAGCATTGCAATAGGAGACCACTTCAGTGATTTCAAAGAGATTACAACCATGAGGTAATTATTTCCATTACCCACTAATAGGATATCCTCATTAAACGTTCATCTCAAACATTCAAATAAAAGGAGATAAGAGATTCTTTTGACGCCAAAACAAGGAGGGATTCGGCCCTTTTTATAACATGCCCAGCGCCCATTACACTTCACACTCAACCAATGTTGGAAACAAGCTCGCTAAAATTCAGCAAATCTCGACCTTGGCGAGTTTGTTAGTCCGAGTTAACTTCCCAATTTCTCATATCCTCAAATTAACGAATTCATCTTTAGCAATTCCACTAAATGCGTTCAAAGGAGCCATACGCCCGAAGATGTTCAAACTTGCAGGATATTAAGTACAAATAATGTTTGAATTTGATCACAATCACCATCTTGGTCATCATATTTGCAGTATCCTCTGCTGTCGCAATCATTTGAAGTAAAAGCTTTCATTCTTCAAAGAATTTTCGGACGAAGTATTCCTCATGTCGATATGTTTTGTTCTTAAGTAGTAAACCTTTGTTCTTCACCAAGTGAATACCAATCTGATTGTCCCAGTATAGACTAAAGTGACTCTGGCCATCTCTCAAGTCCTCCAGCAATTTAATAAGCCAAGTTGCTTCCTTAACAGCTTTAGTAACTGCAATATACTTTTGTCTCTATTGTAAACAAAGCCACTGTAGAATGCAAGGTAAACCTCCAACTCACTGGAGCTTTAGCAACTGTACATAAATAATCAGTAGCTGATAGGTGCTTATCTAGATCACCAGCATGATTGGAATCAACATATTGAACCATATACTCAAGTGTTTCATCTCGTTCAAAAATTAAACCAACATCTGCGGTGTTTAGAAGGTAACGTAAAATCCATTTCACTGCTTGTTAATGTCCTTTACCAGGATCATGCGTTTACTTGCTCACAAAACCCAACTACCCATGCAATGTTTGTCCTTGTACACGGCATTGCGTACATCAAGCTACAACTACGTTAGCATACGAAACTTCCTTTACATATTTTGGTTCTTTATCACTCTTTGGAGATAATTGAACATTAAGCTTTAAATGAGGCGTCAGTTGGGCACTTAAAGGTTTTGAATTTTTATTCAAATAAAAAAAATTGTAATACCTTCTTCAGATATTGCTTCCTAAACAAAGCTTGCCTTTCTTTCTATCCCTACTTATGTCCACCCTAAGAATATTCTTGGCTTCACCTAGATCCTTCATTTTGAATTCTTGATTTAATTGAACCTTCAATTTATCTATCTTGACTTTTTAACGCAATTGACATATCAATTACATATAAAAGGAAATTAATGAAAGGTCCACCTTGTAGCTTTTGCAAATGCAATCAGTGATATTTTCTTTTGGTGTACTTTTGCCCGTTCATTAAGCTATCAAATCGCTTGTACCACTACCTCGGAGGTTGAATCTGCACAACGATTTGTTAAGCTTAACCAAATGTATCTGTACAACGATTTGTTAAGCTTAACCAAATGTCTTTACCAATAACATTGTATTCTTCTGGTTAAGTCTTGTAGGTTTCTTCCTCCAAATCACCATGTAAGAATGTGTTGTTAACATCAAGTTGAGCTAGCTCCAAATTCAATTGTGCTACAAAGGCAAAAAAAAAAAAAAATTCTAATAGAGGAATGCTTCATAACTGGAGAAAATACCTCACTGTAGTCAGTTTCTTCTAAGCGTAGCTTTTAGCAACCGAACTTAATTCGTAAGGTACATTTTTCTTGTCAAGAAATCCTTATTTCTTTGCATACACCCATTTGCACCCGATTGCCTTTTAACCTTTCAACCATTGAGGTAGTTTTCGAGTCTTTTTCTTCTAAAGACACTGCATCTCTTCATTAATGGTGCTTTTCTACTCGCCACTTTCTAAACTTCAAAATGCTTCTCGTAAGAAAAAGCAATGTAATCATTTACAGTTGGAAAAGCATAGGCCACTATATCAACGAAGCAAGTAGTTACTTCATTTCTAACTTATCCACTGCAGTCGGAGTGTTATCTTTTGTGCTAATGATCATCTATTTGAACTCTGCCTACTTCGGAGTACACCATTGATTGTAAACAGCTTTATTTGTTACCTTCTCTAACATAGTAAACACATCAAAGGTAACATCTCTGCTAAATATTACCTTTTTCGCTTCTGGATACCAAAGATGGAATCCCTCTCTGCTAAAAATGATTCCCATAAAAGAGCCTTTTTTACCTTTAAATTAAACTTTGATTCTTAAACATGGTAGTATGCAATGAAATCAAATACATGCAAGGAATCATAATTCGTTGCAGGTTTTTTAGACCATACTTGCAAAAGTTTTTACCATTAATTGCAATCGATCAAAAACAATTAACAAGACGACGTGCGTTTGTCACAACCCAAATCTAAAATTACCTACACAACTCAACATTGGACAACATAAATTGAACCTTCTCCAACAAAGTTAGACTCATGACACTAATACCTTGTTCCGTTGTGGTGTTATCTTTGACAATGAAATGTCGAATAAAGCCACGCTTATGACAAACATCGAAGAACATATCACTTTTATATTCACTTCCAGTGTTTATTATAAGCCACTTAATCTTTCTAACCATCTGATTTTTGACCATATTTTTTCATTTAAGGCAAATCCAAATATTTCATCATTAGTTTCAATAGAATACACCCAAAATCTTCTAGAAAGCAATCAACAGATGTTGCAAAGTAAGTTAACATTTTCCTCCCAATAAGGTGTCTTGGGAAGTCCCCAAACATCTGAATGAACATAGCCTAAAATGCCCTTTGTATTATGGATAGCAGTGTCAAACCTCACTCTCTCATGCTTTACCAGAAACCAAAGCTCTTAAAATTCTAACTTTTAACCCATTGCACTTTCCAACAATCATTGCCTCACTAGAGTTTGCAAAGGGTTTTTAATTAGCCTGTCCCAAAGATATGCCACAACTCGGTTGTTTCTAACTTGTCATCACTGAAAGCTGCTGTAGTTGTCGTCATAATGACTATACTACTTTGTGAATAATACAGGTCATTCCTTTTTATGCCTTTCATCACCATAAGCATGCTAAAGGTAGCTTTAAAAATTTCATATCTCATAGTTATGACTAAACCATTTGGACTCCAAGGCTTTGAAGGAGATAAGATTCTTTTTCAAAAGTGGTATATACCAAACATCCATCAGAACTCTGACTGATCTATTCCACTTCTTTAACCGAATTAAGCGTGTCTAGTTGTCTTAAAGGTATTGTTGTTGCCTATGTAAGCTTAGTTAGGAGACAAATAATAAGTACGCCCTGTATCCAGTATCCACATGTTTGAATGGAATGTTAAAGGTGAAATAAAAAATGATGATTAAGTATCCTTACTATTATGCTCAATCACAAATGCATCTAAGGCAGTGTTTCTTTTTTCTTCAACTTTGGATAATTTTTCTTTCATTATCTCTTCTCATGACAAGAATGACACTCATCTTTGTCAAGTCTGGCTTTCCAATGAGATCTACCTTTCATTTATGAATGAGTTTTTGCCACAATCGCATATACTACTATGTTCCTATTCCTTTTTTTTTATCCTTTTCTTTTAACTTAATACTATACAACTTCATCAAAGGATACCTTATCCTTCCCAAGAAATAAAAGTAGTTTCATGATATTTGAGTTCATTCGAAAAATATGTTAACAACAACAAAGTCAAATCCTCATTTTTAAAAGTTTCATCTATGAAATTAATGTGGTTATTCATAGTGGTACCTGGTTGGTAACTAAAGTAGAATAATTATTTTTCTTCATATGGACTCGATTCTAGCTATTTTTTTAGGAATTTTTTCTCTAATACTTTCCATGGATATTTTCAAAAGTTTCGTTCTTGAAAGCATACTTCTATCTGCTTGAAAGATACGACCAAATTGTATTACAAATCAAGCGATTAGTGCTTTGCCTTCCTCGATTGTGATGTCTAGTCCTTGTTGTAAAAGGGCGTCTAGCACCTGGCCTTGCTACATGCCGAAATGACCAATATTGCGAAATAATTTACCCAAAAATCTTGGATTTCGCATTATGGTCCTTATCGATAGATGATGAGGTTGATCTCATAGTTGTATCAAGTTTTGTTATCATTTCAACACCAAACTAATGCATCTAATAGTAAGCAAATACAACAAAACTTAAAAAATAGCAAGGCGTTGATACCAATTGTTAGGAATTGAACTACTTTCCATCCAAATTAACTTTAATACAGTGAATAGTACTGAACAATACCATACTCAAAGGATAAACTTAATAAATATAATTATTGAATATAAAAATTAGAATGTCAAAATACTAGAAGAATTAAAGGAGAGAACAAACCAACATTTACGAGGTTTAGCAATTTACCTACTCCTCAGGCACTTTTGTAAAGTACCATTTTATTAATTTCAATGAGATTATAACCTTGAGGTGACTATTTTAATTACCCACTAATAGGATATCCCGATTAAAACACCTTTTCAAATATTCAACTATGGGAGATGAAAGATTTTTTTCAGGTGATAAAACAAGAAGGATTAGGCCTTTCTATAATATGCCTGATGCTTATAATACCTCATGGAAAACCAATATGGGGAAACATGCACATCAAAGTAAATAAATTAATAAGCTAACTTAAAATTTATTTGCGCAAATGTTCTTGTATTATTGTATCTAACTCTATTAAAAACCTTATATAATAAAAATGACTGTGAAAAAGTATATTAATGAAATAAGATGTTCAATTTAACTATAAATATGTGTTTATTTTCCATTAAAAGTTTTAAATTGATTTTCAAATTTGTGCAACATTGATGGAACTATATAAAAAAAACTTCACCCACATAAAAGCATAAAAGCTTTGTTTAGTTATTTTGGCCAAAATTAAAAGTGTTTATTGAAAAAAAAATTAAAGTAATTATCAAAATAGACAATTTTGATATATATATATATATATACACACACACATATATATACACTATAATTATTGCATTACGTATAACTAATCAATCAAAAATTAAAATTACATATGGTTTACTAATGTAAACATGGAATTTACACTTATAAGTAATAAATTTTTATATAACTATTTTATTATGATTGAATAATTGTAAAATTATAATAAAATATTATAGATGGTTTTTTTATTTAAAGAAAAAAAGAAAATAGGAGTTAAAGGCGAGAGAGGAAAATTAAATCATGAAAGTGAGTAATATAAAAAAAATATAGCTTCATCATGTTCTTTACTTGTCTTAGTATAGCTTATTTTGTTATAAGGTTTATTATATATACTAGGTAAATGTCAATGCTTCACTATAGCATACATTTGAAAGGATGCATTTGGGTAAAATTCAAAGATAAAAAAGCAGGAAGAGCAAACATGGAGGAGTGTAGAGAAGAAATAAGTTAAAGTGTGAGAGCATAATATATTTAAGCTTTAAATAATCACATCATTGTTTATTAAAAAAAAAGCACAACTTTGTTTCATGTTAAGCTTTTACATCTAAAAAGGCTAATGTTGTATCAAGGCACTTAGACAAAAATCAAAATTGCATCAAAAAGTATTTGTTAAAATTGTAGAGAATATAATAATGGTAATTTAAACTTGAGTTCGTCATTCGCACAACTAGCCCAATTGATAGAAATGATAAAAGGAATGAATGATAGACAAAAAGAGATGGATGAAGTAACTGTGCAAGAGAAAAGTTAAGATGTTGAAAACCCTACGTACCCATCTGGTTGTGACCCACTTCCCTGATATATGTTGATTATTAAAGAACATGCCATAATGCATTCAAAGACACCATCTATGACTGTACTTTCTTAATAAGGGATTTACCGCTTCCATGTTGGGGTTCAGGATGAAGGAATAGAAGAAATTGAAGCTCGAAAGGTAAAGGTAGACTGTAGGCACAAAAATATAAGTCTCTTAGAAATAAGCTTCAGGATGTGGAAGATTGACAAGTTCACATTTCCTACTCCTATAAAAGAATTACTTGGTCGAAATGACCTAAACCCAAAATGACCCAAATAATTAACCTAGAATAATCCAAACTTAGATTAAGCATAATTTTATTTCAAAAACATTAAGTTCATAAAAATAGTACTTATAACATAAATTATGAATTTATTTTTATTTCATAACTTGTAATTATATTGGATTATAATATAGTATGCAAATACCATTTGGTATGTATAAATTGATTATGTGTTATGTAAAATAATACAATAATTATACATGTGCCTATTATAATAATTTTAATATTTAATTAATTTAAATGTTTTAAATTGTTATTGTAAAAGAAAGAAATCATTTCCTTTGTTTTATATATAACCTATAAAAATATTGCTTAGTAAAATTTTATAAAATCATCATTGTGTTATTTATAATTTTTTACTTCTCACTTATGTATGATAAAAAAAAAACATTCATCTAATTATTATTGTCAAAGATTAAAGATGTTTTTATTGCTTTGGCTGGACCTGAATAAGGGAATTGAAAAAAATTCAAATCGTAACCAATTGAAAATTCAATTATTCAACCAAGTGAACGTTTAAAACAAACTCCTGTATTATTTTGCAAGATGTTTGAAATTGACAATACAATTCGATAATCCTTAAAAGTTCAATACTCAAACACACTGATATACTTTGCTATCTATCTATTCATAAACATAAAATATTTACAATAAAAAAATAAGTCATAACTTTGTTGGTTGAATTAAAACATAGAACCATAATTTGATATAAAATTTTCAATTGCACTTTGTAAAAAGATCTTTTTAGCAAGTAGATATTTGAAAGGTCATTTTAAGAACATTTTTACTTCCATTCTTACAACTCAAAATAATGTATGATCTTAATAGTAGATAAAACTCCACTTAATGGAAAGAAAAAAAAACCATCCTTCTGTTGGCAAGGAAGAGTAGTAAGTGAAGAGGCATGACAAAAATACACTGGCAAAGATAAGATGAATAGAATAGCTTAATAAATAGTATTCATCACATCACTTATGTAAAACATTTATTTTTTTTAAATATGCAATAAGGGTAAAATGATATGCCATTTAATTCCTATTGAAGTAAAGAAGCATATCAATAATTGATTTACAGAATTACAAATTCAATAGATAAAAAAAAATTAGAATATATTTAATGAAAATTAAACTTTATCAAACTTTTTAATAGATGTAGTATAAAGTTCAAATTCCAAATCAAAAGCCTACAAGTATAAAAAATAAAACAAGAATCTAAAATTAGAGATAATTATAATAAACCGATAAAGGCAATAAAGCGCAAAGAAAAAATAAAAAATTTTTAGCTATCAATTAATGAAACATAATTTTAAGTATGAAACAAAATTAAATAAATTTTGAAAAAAAAAATATACATGTTAATTTTTCATCAATCCGCAAAAGCTTCTTTCGATGGTAAATTTGATCTTAAATTCATATTTATCTCTCCTCTGTAAACCTTAAACTTTTCTTCACCATCTTCTAAATCTAATAATTAAAGAAGAAATAATAATCATATAAAACAACAATTAAACCTAAAAAGATCCATAACTATTTTAATATAAGTATTATACCTTCATATCCATATAACCAATTACGAGCGGTTATCCAAACTTTGGCATTTTTAGGTGAAAAAGAACTTTTTCACTTGTCCAAGACTCTACCACCTATACTAAATGTTAATTCTGAAGCAACAATGGTGATAAGAATGCTTAAAATATCACTTGCCATTATTGCAAGCTTAGGATATCGAAAATAATTGTCTTTTCAATAACCAAGAATATCAAATGGCATTATAGTGAGCTCAAGTTTACGCTTACTCAAATAGAGCTCTAATTGTGACTTACAAAACTTCAAGTAGATTCATCATGATCATAACTTTAAAATTCCTATAAAAATGTCAACACAAAATTTAATTAAAATCCAATTAAATATTTAATAAACCATTTAATAAATGAAATATAAAATTCTAATAAAATAAAAACAACACTCACTTTTAGGTTTCAAGGAAGTTCCTTTGCACCAGATTGATCACAGCTAAGAACCTCACTTGAGTTTGAAGTTTTTACTTTCCCGTATTTTTTAAACAGTTTTTTGAGTTAATCAAGAATATTTCTTGTCTTTGCCTTAAAATCAAGATCAAACATCTTCAAAGAGAATCTTAAGAATTTCAACTTGAAGTATGGATGAAGAATGACTATAAAAGCTAACACCGGACAATATTCATCCTAATACCAAAATTTTTGTTTCATTACTTGAGCCATATTTTGCAAAAAAACTATTCTAACTTTTAATTTCTTTCATAAGATTAGATTCAATCATGCACATATTGTCAAAATACAAGTTAACAATAGCATAATTTGCTCCAGAAAACAAAGCAGTAATCTTATAAAAAGTTTTAAATTCTTAAAAATTTGCTTAAACCTATCCAATTCTTCTCTTGTTGGGAGATTCTCAAACCCATACTGTGCATCATCCATTGACAAGTATGCAAAAGCATTATAATAGAAAAGAAACATCTCAAGCATCAAATATGTTGAATTTTACCTAGAAAGCATGTCATGCCATAATCCATTTGAATCTTCCAAATTAACTCTTTTTATATATTATTTAAACTTCATCCAACCCTTAACATATCTGACATTCTTCCTTGCCTTTTCCAAATTTTGACCTAGTACTTTCAAACCCTTTTGAACATTAAGATTTAAAATATGAGCACAACATCAAATATGGAAAAATGCATCATCAAACAATAAAGCTTTTTGTTGAAAAAGTTTGTCTCATAACAAAGCTCACATGTTATCCATATTCCGTGCATTGTCCAAAGTAATGCTAAAATTTTTTTTAATGCCCTAATCTTTTAAGAAAGAATGAACATTATTACACAAAAGATTGGCATTGTGTAGAGGTGGAACATGACAAAAATTTAAAATCTTACTTTGCAACTTCCAATTTTCATCCATATAGTGAGCAGTAAGACAAATAAAGACCTTCAAGCATGATGTCCATAAGTCACTTGTCAAACAAATTCTACTAGAAATTTTCTCCAAGGTAGACTGAAGTTTTTATTTTATTTTGTTATGCAATTTCAAGAAATCAGCTCTAATAGTATTCCTATTAACATACTTGAGATTATTATTTAGATGGACCTCTTTAGTTTTTTCATATTTCGCCCATGTAAATGGACAGCCATATTTCATAAAAGTTTTAGACAGTGCTTCACAATAAACTTGTTTATCTGCTTTTTCATTATCAAGTTTCTTATTATTATCAAAATATGTAGAGAATTTTGATAAATTATGCTTAAGATTAGAATTATCCAACATAGATTTTCTATCATATGATTTCCCATAATGCTTGCATCCGACTCTTAGTTTTTTCCTTAGAGATTGAGACTCAACAAGATTAAACTGAAGCCAAACCTTATTGTGCCTTTGTGACACTTTAAGCTTAGAAACTTGACTTTGAATTTTGGAACTATAATTACCAAAATCCACATTCATTGAGTCCATTGCCATCTAATAATCTATAACCATTAAAGTTAAGCCAACATAATAGTATTAAAAGTCAAAGTTAAAAGAAAGGCATACATGCCTAGAACTTAAAATTAATTCAATGTTTTAATAATAGATAATAGATACCAAACACTAAGCATCTGATGTTCATTTTGCTTCTTTAAAGCATTAATTATCCTCGTATAAACTATAGTTATCTCAATAGCAACATATTGAACTTCACTCTTAGGTTGCATGAAATGAATAACCTACTTATAATCAATGTGAATTTATGCTTTTTACTATTTAATCAGTGCAATGTCAACAATAAAATTCAACTAATTGACCAATCGATAACAAGTCATGACATAGCATAACTTTCAAAGAATTTCTTGATGTAAAAGCCGTAATATAAAATTGCTACAATTTTACAAAATAGAGCTATAAATTCTATCAATGCAAAATACGCACCTCATACACAATCTAACAATTAAAAGTGATAGACTCTTTTTATAAGTGGAAACACAATCATTGGTGTCCTAAGTTATTGGTATAAAAACATGTTTGAGGCCCACTACTCATACATATAAAAAGGTAAATTTGACAAATTGTCATCACATATATACTTCCTCCAATGTTGCAAATTTGTATAGGTATGCTCAAACATATTAATAGTATTATAACAACAGCCACTAACTTAAAGCTTGCATATTTATATTATCTTAATATGATTGAAAGTATTTTGACGCCTTTCTCATACATTATGGTTAGCCAATCCATTTGATTTACCTTCTTCCATTTTTATTCCTTTTATTTAATAAAAATGAGAACTTTTTTAAATAAAAATGTACAATAATCGAGACACTGAAAGTTTGAAACATGTCTTTGTGACTTCTAGTGAAAACCTAAAAGAAACTCAAAAATTTATTTTCCTTTTACACATTTTTTAATTAATTTAATAATATTATAGCTTTTTCTTTTTGTATAAAGTTGCATCATAATATTTAAATGTTTAAATATTATAATCTACGTTAATGATATTAGTTTCCAAAAAAAAGAAATATAAATTTCTAAAATTGTTGGAAATAATAATAAAAAGCATTCCATCAACAATAAAGACTCAAAGAATAAGGGAAAATGGCTATAGAAATGAAATCTGATAAGAATTGAAAATGTGGAAACAAGTAAAAGAACATAAAAACAAGATTGTGGAAAAAACCTTAGATGATGTCTTGCTGGGAAATTAAAGTTAGATCAAAAGCTTATCTTAGTCTTAAGCAGTCTTTTCACTATTTTAAGAAGAAAACAACTGTTGTCAATCTAACTAGTAACTATTATGCTTTGTATAAGAATGGTGGTTGGCAAACAAATTAATGATTTGAATTTTCATAATTTGATTTATTATGCGAAATGTGGTTCTAAACAATAACAAAATGAAAAATATCTATGATCTTTAATTATTGAAGAGAAAATTTATAATCAATTGTTTTACAAATCTAACCCCAAAGCTCATGCGGTTAACTTTCAGATTTGGAAATTTTCCTTGCAAAAAAAAAATGATTCTAAATTTCTAATCTCACCTCAAATGTGAGGATTGGATGAAGCAACAATAGCAAAGGTAGAGGTGAGCAACTTATTATTTGAACAAAGCTAAGAAGTAGTAGCAGTTAGGATTTAAAGACTGGAGGCAGAGATAGGCATATGGCAATTTGGCGTTTGATATTTTAGCATCGAGCAACTTGCTAACTTTTGAAGGTTTCTATTTTTTATTTTTTATTTATTTTTTAAGTTTAATTGGATTAAAAATTAGGTCTGGATAATAGGTTAATAGGTTAACTTTTATTGGCTTATTGGATCTTGAGTTAGTTTGGTTGAAATTTTGTTAGGTGATAACCTTATTTTAGCCATAATAAGATTTTTTTAATTTACTGCATTTTAGATAATAATACTTGCTTGTTAAAAAATTTGTTAGTGTTGTTTACTAAATAAATAGATAACACAAATTTGGATAGTTATGTTTACTAATAAATTTTAAATGATAATAATTATTTAAGTAAAATTGATAGTTGAATTTAAAAAATAATCTGATTATGCGAAAATTCAAAAATTGAATAAAACCATATTTACGTTTTTGAAAATTAAAATTTATATATATTAAAAATATTTTTATTTTTATATTTCAATAAAATTTTAATTAAATATGACTCAAGCAAATAATTTATTTAAAATTGATCTGATTTAGTTTTAAAATTGATAAATTAACATAAATGATCTAAACTTGTATAAATCTAGTATCAAACTTTATTGACTAGAACTCAAAATGTCCAAACTCGATGAATCCAACTATTAAACGTAATTAACTCAAATCCAAACCTAAAATGACTGGAACACAATTTAACCCAAGTGGTAGACTTGATTGACTAGAATATAGAAAGACACAAACCCACTTAACCTAAGCGTTAGACCTAATAAACCTAAACACGAAAAAGGCATAAACCAAAACAACTTAAAATTGAAATGACCCAAACCCATAATGACACAAAATTGAAATGACTTAAACTTGAAATGACTTGAACTAAAAAATGACCCAAAAATTTTAAAACCCAAAACAACCCAACTCGAAACCAACCGAACTCAATTAACAAGTCTAGCTGAGAAAATAGACCATGCTGGCTTATTAAACTAGTCATCCAACCACTTAAAACCATGCATGACTTCTCAAACTACACCCGAAACAATTGTTCCAATTTAGTAACCACCTCAAGCAAAACATGCACCTAAGCAATACCTTTAGTAATATATACACCTAATATCTAACATACCTATGACTTATTCCTTGAAGTACCACTTGCAATAAAACAAGGAACCTATAAGCAGTTATTAATTTGATTTCATTTCATAACTTAAAAAACTTATCTATTTACATTAAACGATGTAGGTATGATCTGTAGGGGCAAAGAAAGAATAGATGATTAATTATAAAATTCACAAAAAATGATTGACCTATTGATTGACTATAGTGTTAACGAAAATTGATCCAAATAGGATACGGAACATAAAGTTAATACTTTACGTACATGGATGCTATGAAAATTGTTTAGTACTCAACCTCATTATCCTATTCAAGACTCTAGATTTCAAGAAGTACAATGATGTCACTTGTCCTGTTACATATGTCATGATATACTATTGCAAAAATGGCTACCCATGCACTAGATGACAAGTTACTTATCCATGTCCACCAAGATAGTCCACAAAGTTAGTTGCCAAGTATATATTGTATCAAATCATGTCACTCAAAGAAAATTGGATCCCTTAAATTACATTTCTAAGAATATATCCCTGTCAAGAAGGATAACGAGATGGCAAGTTATGCTTTTTAAGTATGGTACGTAGATGTGACCTAGTAAGAAATATAAAGTTGTGTAATAGCAAAATTCCTTATTGATAAAGCTATCAAGGATTATGATCCCATGAGATTTGACTTCTTAGATAAAAATATGATGTTAATACTCTATGCAGACTATCTCTCTTTCTCAAGCATTGGAGGACTCTAATTATGTAAAAAAGGATATGAAGAGAAGACATGGAAGATGTTCTTTGATGGACCATATAATGCCTTAGGGCATAAGATTCAAGCAATTTTTATATCCTTAAATGGAAATTGTTTCCTAATCATCATAAGATTCAATTTTATTTACATTAATATTATGGTTGAATATAAGGTATATGTCATGGTCTAAAGCAATGATTGAAAGAAAAATTAATGTGTTAGATGTGTATGAAGACTCAGCTTTGGTTATTTATCTACTTTGAGAAAAATGGGAGATGAGGGATTTAAAGTTGGTTTCATACCAAAATACGTGGCAAGATTGATTAAGCGATTCCAAAAGATTTGCTTATAATAACTCCTTTGTGAAAAAAATTAGATAGTTGATGTTTTAGCTATATTAGCTCTAATATTTCAACTAGGCAGTGATGTCTCGGTCCAACCCATTGAGTTGAATGTAAAAGATTTATGTATACATTATTCTTTGGTAGAAAAAGAGATGATGTTAAAAAAAGGTACCATGATATGTTAAAGCATATCAAACATCAACAGTACTCACAGCCTATGTTGGATGATGATAAGAAACTCATTTGTACGATGGCTATAGGATTTTTCCTCGATAATGAGGCTTTGTATAAAAACAACTGAAACTAAGTGCTTTTAAGATATTTGAATATGACAGAAGCACAAAGAATACATGAAGAAGTACATGATCTTTTTGTGAGGCATAAGTTGTGGTCATATGAAAACTGGGCAAGTCATAGGGCAGGTTATTACCCATTGACAATGGACAATAATGCATTGACTATGCTAGGAAATGCCACAAATGTGAAATTTATTCTAATAAGAATCATGCTCCTCTAAATGAATTAGATGTTTATACATCTTTGTGGCCTTTAATTGATGTAATTAGACTGATTACTCTAAAAGTATTAAATGGGCATAAGTTTATTTTTGTTTTCATAAAATACTTCATGAAATAGGTTAAGTAAGCCTCATATTCAAGAATGACAGATAATTCTTGTAAATTCATAAAAAAAAGAAATAACCAATTGATATAGGCTTCCTAAAAAGGTTATTTTAGAGAACACTCATAATCTAAATAGCTAATGATGAAAGAAGTTTGCACACAAATCAGAATCAAACATCACAACTTCATACCACACACCTTAAGATGAATGGAATGGTAGAGGAAACTAATAAGAATATAAAGATAATCAAGGAAACAATGATCAATACATATAAAGACTAGAACGAGAATTGCCTTTTGGCTTACATGTTTAGAGAACATTGATGCACAATCCACCAAGACAACCCTATTTTCATTAGTGTAAGTGGTGAATGCTGTATTACTAGTCAAAATAGATATGCCATCCTTAAAGGTGTTTTTGAAGGTTGAATTAAAAGAAGCTGAATAGATACAAGATCAATATGATTAACTAAACCTAATCAAAGAAATAAGATTTTTATGCTTTATCGTGGCCAATTATATCAAACGATAATGGTGTAAGCATATAACAAGATAACTTGCTTTTATTGTTATCGAAAAGGGAATTGGTTTTGAAGAAAATTCTTTTATATCATCATGAACATTGAGGGTAATGGATGACGAACTAGAAAGGTCCATTTATGGTGAAAAAGGTTTTTCAAGTTGAGCATTAATCATGACTAATATGAGATGAGTTGCCAAACCTAATTAATTCAGATGTTGATAACAATTATTTTGTTTAATGATAAGGAAAGGCAAAGGAAAAAATAAAAAAAATGAAAAAAAAGAAGAAAAGAAAAACAAAAGACTTATATTAAAAACTTGAAATCGTAGTTTGAGTCATCGGTGGTTTCTAAGTCGAAAACTAGAAAAGCGACTTACATAAAAATCAATGTCATTTAGGGATCTCACGATGGGACAAAATTCTCAAAGTTGAAAACCTGATAAGGTAGTTTGGACTGTTAAAGGTGTTTAAATGTAAAGTTTGAAAAGGATTATTAAATCAACAAAAATTGGTTGAAGCTTACATGGTTAAGGCAAAGTCTAGATTGAAACATGTTGAGGACATCATTTGGATAAGCTTTTAAGGAAGAATCAAGGATTAATTTGATCATGATCATTTGAATGTTCATTATTTGAAACAACTGCATATCTAGATTTCCTTTCTAATTTGTCTTTGAAATGCTTCTTAACTTTTAATCTTTGATGAACCTAGTTCTTTTCCATAATAATAAGAATCATTCTCAATTGTCTTGTTTCCTTTTAATCTTTTTTGCATTATCTTTGAAGAAATGTACAATGTATCAGATATGTTGTTGAATTTAAAACAATGAATGATAAGTTAACCAAAGATGTGGATAAAAGATTATTTTATTATAGCAAGAAAATAGAGATGATAAGTTCACAAAATAACACATTATTCCTTTGTATACTTAGTTTTTGTTTTGTTTTGTTTCTTTATTTTGGTTAGTTATGTTTGCTTTTCAATTTTAAATTTACTTTGAAGAATAAAGCAAAAATTTGTCAATGCAGATGTTAGTGAGTTTAAAATATCACAAGCATAAGATAGAAGAAGATATTGGAGTTAACAAGATCAACTTCTTTGCTAAAAGCTTGATTCTTGGACTCCAAGTAACAAGCTGATACTTGCCTAAAAGTAACAAATTTGGTCCACCAAATCTATTGTGAAAGTGACAACAGATTTCTTAATGTGACTAGGATTCTCTAACTTTACCTAAGGTTCTTTTTTAGCCACTATATATAGAGGAGGTTGAGAGCACAAAAAAGTTTCTTTTTTTTACCTAAGATTTTTTACCTATTGTTCTTTTTCAGCCACTTGACTTTGACAGTCAAGGGGGAGTAATATTAGAATTAAGAGAAGGTTGAGAGCAAAAAAAAAAGAGAGAGCTAGACGCGAAAAAAGAGTAGAACAAAGAGAAGACTAAAAGGAAAAGAAGGAGATTATAGCCAAACATTATACCTGAGTTTCATATTTCTCTTTTTCTTTTCTTTTGCTTTCATTTTTCTTGATTTTCTTATAAATTTGTTATTAAATGCAGCAAGTATGTGTAAGTAAATTCATTTCATGGTTAAAAGTGTTTCAAAGCCCTAGACATGATTGTTAGTTAATAAATTTCAAAATATCTTTCAACTATTTTTTTAAATTTATTATATTCTATTGGTTTAATGTCATGAATTGCTATATTGTTTATTTAAGTGCACATCGAGATGGATGTTATAGTGATTTGATTTCTAGTATAGTGTTTTGATCTGTAATTATCAAGATTTGTAAACATAAGTCACAAATTGTTATCAATGACTATAGGATATTTTCATTCAATGCGAAGTATGGTATGACTCAAGTTAAATAAACCAACCTTATACTTATTGCTTGATATAACTGTCTTTCTAGATTGAATGCTTTCATGGAACTAAATTTAAGGAATTTGTCTTAAGTTGTTTAATGGAAAAGATTTAGTAAAAGGGCTTGCTATTTGTCTCAACAATAATGTAAGGAAAGATTGAGAGAATCGAGCTTATGATTGTCATAGAGTTATCATTTTCAAAAGAGAGAGTGAATGATAATTTCAATTATTAGCTATGTTTTATGTTTATATGTAGTGAATAATTATTTAAGCATATTTTTCATCATTCTTGTTACTTATTCGATATACAATTTTCTTTCATTTAGTCTTGATTTTACTTTTATGTTTTCTTATTTAATTTGCATCTCAATACAATCAAACCCCCTCATCAAAGTTTATATTGCTTTTACGAAGTCTTTTTCATTTATTTGGTTATACTAAATTAGAGTATTGCATCAATAACTTGACCCTTGCTTACTACTATACACAGTAGCAACCATAATTTAGTGTTCGGATTTGTAAGATATATTATTTAGTGTATGTACAAGTAGTGAAGCTCATAAAGATCAATAAAGAGCGAAGATGAGCAATTTAATTAATGAAGAAATGAAAGATAAAATGATTCCAAATGATAAAAGATAAAAAAAAAAGGCATTTTTGAATTAATGGAAAAGACAAGATGACATGACAAGAATTAGTGAGTTTTTAATAGAAAAGGGATGTGAATAAATGAGCTAGTCAAGAAAGACAATGTGATTGGTTTAAGAATCTTTTTATTATCATGATCTTGGGTGCTTTTGACTTTCATGTTTGTAATATTCATCTTAGATGCTGTTATATTGCATTCATAACATTCATGATATTTAAGTAAAGTCTTGAACTTTGAAGGGAGATTTTTTTTTCATCGAGAATGAATTTTAAATATTTTATTCAAATGGTAAGATTCTTTTAGGTAAGTTTTTAAAGTTATGGCTCTTTTCAAGAAACATTTCACTTCGTTTGGAAAATATTAAACGGTGAAGTTTCGATGGAGTTTTTTATCATTTGAGAAATTTTAAAAGTTGAAACATTCATGAAAGTGTCTTTTCTCATTTGGAAAAGTTTAATAGCTAAAGCCTTAATGGAGTAATCTCTTTTGTTTGAAAAAAATTTAAAGTTGAAGACTCTCGATGGAAGAGTTTATGACATTAAAATTTTTAAAAGTTTATGCCTCATTGGAGGAAGATCTCTTAAATATTAATGATTACAATACAGTAGAGGACGAAGGTGTTTACATTTTTATGCTCTTCCTGTTTCATAGTAAAGTGCTCAAAGTAAATACCAAATTTTGGCTCGTTACCTACGGGCAAACTCCCAGATATGAGCCTAGGTTGTCAAACATGAAATTGGTCTGGAATAGGCTCAATTCCGGTCTAGACTTAATACCTATTGATTAAGTTGCCTGATTGAGATTTGATATTCCTTGATAATGAGTCTGAAATTTATTATTATGTTTTTTTTTTTTTTATCATTTAAAAGGTTTCTTTTTATTTATTTATATTTTTTATTTCTAACTTACCTTTTGCTCAAATTTTTGCCATACACAATCAAGACAAATCAACTATTGATTCTGGTTTTAAATAAGCAGATCTGATATTTTCTTTAAAAAGGGAAGAAAAATCAAATGAAATTAATTTCTAAAAATCTGGAAGCGATGAAGATCAAATCAATTTCTAAAAACTTGGAAGGGATGGGGAGATTGACTCCACTTCCTTTTTTCTTCCGAACAGCCTCATAAATGGGATCCAATACATAGATCAGAACACACAAACAAAGAAAAAAAAGAGCAAGAATCCTAAAAAAAAATTATGATATTTTTGGATACAATTAATGGGTTTCACTTTTTCAAGGTATTTTTATGCAAAATCTCTTGCAATTTTGATTAGGGTTGCAGGCTAAAAATCGTTTCAGATTTATTTAAAACACTGAAAAAAACGAAAAAAGGAAAACATTTTTTGGGTTCGTTTATTCAACGAAGATTGTTTGTTTGTTTTTTTTTTTTCTTTTTTTGGGTCATTTTCTCGATTTTTGTTTTTAAATTTTTTGTTCTTTTTTGGGAAGTTTAAGAGGAGTATTGAAAACTAAATATCTATTTTTTTCTAAAGGAGGAAATTTGTGGGTTTTCCAACTCTTGCTTAAAACTGGAAAATATAAAGTTCCTAGTTAACTGGTTGAAGTTTCCAATCATCGGAAACCAGGGAACCCAAATGGCTTGTAAGCACCAGGGAAATTTTTTAAAATTTGATTAGAATGATGGTAAAAACAAACATTGTTTTTAATGCAGAAAGTCGGGTTTGCTTGGCGTATACGGTTCGTTGTGCGACCCGGCCCATATGTGCGGTTTTCTTTTTTATTTCGCTATTTTGTTTCATTTTCTTTCTTCTTCACATATTTTTCATATATTTTCAAACATTTACCAAAATTTTGAATTGATTTTTACTTTAATAAAATTACATTCTATTGTAATTTCTTTTTAAGAATAAATTTATTTCTATTGTTCATTTTTCTATTCATTTCATGTATAATGCATAGTATGAATTTTTTAAACTATTTGATTGATTGTTCATTTCTATATATATGTTTGTTTAGAATTAATTATTTATTTAATTGCTTTATCTATTTTAGAATCAAATTTCATTAAATTTCGTCATTCTATTTAAACAATGATAAATTAAGTTAAAGACTCACGTTACTCATTTTGTGCTTTAAAAATTACTTCTTTAATAGAAATTAATTAAGATCTTCTTGGAAGTCTAAAAGGTTACAAAGGGTTGACCTTTCAGAATTTTCTGAATGAGAAAAATCCTCTTACATTCCACAAGTATGATGGAAAATTTAAGTGGAAATTTCAATATTAAAGGTTAATATTTTTTTTATTATTGTTATAGGTAAAATTATTTGAAATATAAGATAGAGCTAATACCCCTTTCGCTTCTTCACATAAATGTTAAAATAAATTCGATGACAAAGTCTCTCTAAAAGAGTAAAAGGATTTCCCTGATTACTATCGAGATGAGGAGATTCTTTTTAGAATTTCTCCAATAGGGAGGAGAATTTTTTGAAAAGTCCATATTTATGATAAATTTTGAGTTAGGAAAGAATTTAAACCCATTTATCCTTTGTATAAAAAATTGAAATAAATCCACCAATGGAACCTCTTCAAAGGAGCAAAAAATTTCCCTCGAATATTCTCGAGGCAAGGACAACTTGCTTAGTATCCACAAGAATGATCGATAATTTCTCAGAAAACATTTCTAATACTTAAATATGGATTAAGAGCCGTTAGCATATAAGGCCTTTAAGACAACATTAAACTAATCAGATACGGTCTTTCCGACAAACGTTTGAGGGTGTTGATCCTTCCCTATGTATACCGAACTTCAGAACCTAGTTTTGAATGTAGGCAATAACCAATTCCTTTTAGGATGCCTAGTTAAGCTCAAGATGATCTTAAGATGAATATATTCATAAAAGTGGCTAGCAACTTCCAATATTTTGTGTGTAGCATACTGAATTCACATTTGACATGTTATGACATACACTTTATGTTAGAAATCGTCTCCAAGTGAATATATTTTACATAGTTTGTTATTGAAAAATAAATGTGCCAAAACGGTTAATTGTATTGAATGTGCATATAGCAATGTAGACGGGTCTAGCTCTTACACTCTCCTCTCTGATAGCATACAAATGGAATAAATCAATTAACAAAAGAAACACAATCAAAGATAGAAAAGAATCTACCACAAATTATGCCTATGTTTATAATTGGTTATTCCTATGATTGCTCTAAAATTGCTTGGTCAACTTTCTTTTGCAACATCCGCTAATACTCCCCCTCAAGCTGGAGCGTGGAGATTCAAAATGGCCAACTTGACTAACAATTCATGAAACCGATCATTCCTAAGTGCTTGGTAAAAATATCAACCAATTGGTTTCGGGAGGAAATAGATTGAGTGGCAATAGTTTATGACCGGACATGTTGCCGAATGAAATGAAAATTTATTTCTATGTGTTTTGTACGTTCACGAAAGACTGGATTAGTTGCGATATGAATGACGGCTTGGTTTTCACAAAACGAAGGAACTAATCCAGTGGTCTCACCCCAAAATCTTGCAAGAGTCTTAGTAGCCATGAGTGGCTATAACACAGTATTCTGCTCCAGCGGAAGAACGAGAAATGACTATTTGTTTCTCAGATCTCTATGAAATTGGTGAAGACCCAAGAAAGATAATATAACCAGTAGTCGATCTTCGTGTCTTCGGACATCCCGCCCAATCTGTATCTTAATAAGCTTGCAAGGTCAATGAGCCATTTGAAGGAAGCAAAATTCCTTGTCCTGGAGTTCCTTTAAGGCAATGCAGTACCTTATAAGTAGCATCGAGGTGTGCCTGCCTTGGAGCATGCATAAATTGATTGAGGATATGTACTATATAACTAATGTTTGGATGAATGGTGAGGTTAGTAGCCGACCAACTAAACGACGATATCGTCCAGGATCAGCCACATAATTCACCAGAGTCAAGTGAAGGCTTGTGTTGGTGTTCCATGGGAAATTTGACTGGTTTGCAACCGGTGAGACTAGTCTCGGCCAGAATATCAAGAACATACTTGCTTTGGCTTAAGGCAATTCCTGTGGGAGAAGAAGCCACCTCAATTCCAAGAAAATATTCGAGTTTGCCAAGATCTTTGATGTGAAATTTTGCTTTTAAGTAACGTTTTAGCTTAGAGATGCATGTAGAACTTGTTCCCATAATGATGACATCGTCCACACATATGAGAGCAGCAATAAATGATCCATCATTATGGGAGAAGGTGAAAAAAGAACGATCAGCACCCGACTGCCAAAAGCCAACGTCAAGAAGAGAGGTGGTGAACTTGTGGTACCACTTGCAAGATGCTCGGCAAAGGCCGTGGAGGGATTTTCGCAATCCGACAAACTCGTTGCTCCCCCTATCTAGCAAAGCCTTGTGTAATCTTCATGTACACTTAATTCTTCTAAATCACCATGTAAGAAAGTGTTATTTACATCTAGTTGATGTAATTCCCATTGCTTAAGTGAAGCAAGTGCCAACAAGCATCGTAAAGTAACTACTTTGGCAACTGGAGCAAATTTCTCATGGAAATCAATGCCCTCAATTTGGCTATAACCCTTAGCAACAAGACGAGCTTTATAGCGCTCAATGCTTTAATCAGGCTTGTACTTGACTTTGTAAACCCACTTGGAACCAAAAGCCCGTTTTCCAGGCGGTAATGGCTCCAAAGTCCAAGTATTATTTGCTTCGAAAGTAGAGATTTCTTTTGCCATGGCCTCCCTTCAATGTTGAAATTTTACTACCTGAGAAAATGATTTTGGCTTATTGGTGGATGAGATGGCTGCTAGGAATGCAGTGTGAGTGGCAGAAAATTTAGAATGACACAGAAATTGTGAGAGAGGATGTACCATTGAGTTGGCTGAGGAGAGGATGGGAGCGGCGCGGTGCTTGTTGGAGCCAGAGAGGGGGACAAATTATGCTTATAACCAGATAAGAAACGTGAAGTTTGTCGTTGCCGTTTGTCTTGATAAGGAACGACATCTGGACTTGCATTTTCGGTTCCACCGTCTGTAAAGGTGACAATTGGGCAGGTTCGGAACGGGTTATTTTGGGTTTTAATTTTTTTGAGTTCGGCCTGATTTGGATTCGGATCAATTCAGGCTCGGGTCCATTTAGGTTCGGGCTAATTTAAGTTCGGGCCAATTTAGGTTCGGGTTCGAGTTCGGGTTCAGGTCGGGTTCGGGTTTAAATATATTTTATATTATTTTTTTTTATTTTATGTTAAATGTAATCACTCTTACGTAATTTTGAATTCTAACCTAGGCACGAATTTGGCCCCCCTAGCTCGAAAAAAAATCTTAATTTGGTTCTATGGGCTTATCCATGGCTCGAAAAATTTTTGAATTCTAAGTTTAGAGCCGAATTTGTTCTGGCCGACCCATTTAAGTACAAATCATTATTCATAATATTAAAAAATTATTTTTATATTAATATTTACATATTTTATAA